>JAFVLL020002748.1:0-14518 GCA_021397915.2 Tor tambroides | reverse complement strand
TTGCTGGTTCTTCGCGTGGTCATTTCGAGCTTGCCGTAACTGACATGAAGAAAACGCATGCGAGGTCTGAGGTAAAAATGTAGTTTCCGCCCAGACGCACTTTTAAAAATATTTATATATTTAAATATTTTGACATGTATTCTTTTTCAAAAGTTTTATTTTAAAATGTTTTAAATGTAACGTTAAAATGATGGTAATTTGAATGATAAAATCATGTTTTTTTTCCTCTCGTGTAGTCGACTATTGTTTTCAGTGTCGACTAGCAGGAGCTGTACTGTTTAGTCAACTAGTCGACTAGACCCGCACATCCCTAGTTTTAAGGGAAGAAAACAGGTTGATTTTGATTTCGTGTTGATTTTAAACAGGTTTTGGAGATGTCACGCAATGCATCATATTTATTTCAAACTTGCATGCTGATCCATGTTAATTCAAAGCCATTACTCCAGTCTTCAGTGTCACATGATACTTTAGAAACCAATCTAATATGGTGAAATGGTTCTCAATTACTTATTATCAATATTGAAAACAGTTGTACAACTTAATATTTTTTGTGGAAACTGTGATACATTTTTTAAGATTCTTTGATGAATAGAAAGTTCAAAAGAACAGAATTTATTTGAAATCTTTTTATAACAAATGTCTTTAGCCACTTTTAATCAATGTAATGCATCCTTGTTGAATAAAAGAATTAATTTCTTCCAAAAAACAAAAAAATCTAAATTTTGTACAGTTGCATATTTTGTACCCCATACCTGCGAAAACAATGCATTTCCTCCTGTGTCAACCATCCCCTCCCTCCTTCTGTTCTAGCTCTTGCCATCACATCTTCCTCTCTAGCAGCTGGTCTTTCTTCCTCTTCTTCTTCCACCTCTCTTTCCTCCTCGGGTTCCTCTTCTTCCTCATCGCCTCCTTCTGTCTCCCTTTCCCAGCGTTTTCTCTTGCGTCCCTTTCTGCGCTGACTCTGTATTACAGATTCAATGACGTCAACCACGGTGTCTCCCTCCCAAAGCACGCTTCCTCTGTGCCTTTCAGGTAAAGGGTGGTTCTCCTGTTCAGTTGTCTGTGGTGGGGGTGACGGGGGAGGTGAGGGCAGCGGGTGCTTGCGGGGACGGCCTGGACCTCGTTTTTTCACCATGTTGTTTCCTGTGCGTGCTTGCCTCTGGAGCTTCTTTGCACGAAGGATTTTGTTGACATGGTGCAGGTTGTTTTTGGGAGGGGGCCGATGGGAGTGATGCAAAGGGGGGGAGTCACGACAGCACGCAGGCTGGGAAGAGCACGTGGAGGGACTAGCCTGGCGGCTGGAGGGCCGGAGAGCCGTGACGCTTCCAGGCTGGTCGAGAGTGCAGTGAGAAAGGCAAGAGGCAGAGTGTGAGAGGGATAGGGGAGGGTGGTGGTGATGGTGGTGCCGATGATGGGGAGCCTCAGAAACCTCAGGAACAATGGATTGGCCAACTCGGTTCTGTGTGCCAGACACATTTCCTGTGATATTAAAACAAAAGGTGGGTTGAGTAGCTGAAAAATTAAACAAATTAGAACAACAATTAACAGAAGTCTCCCCATTGCCCAATGTCCCACATTTGTAATGTAACAATGCAAAACCTTTAAAAAATAAATAAATAAATAAAAATAAATAAAAAGCAAAAAACAAAATCAAATCAAATCAAATAAAAGCCGCATGTATTGTGCCAAATTAGCAGCATGTATTACTGACTGGACTTTTTGGGCACTGAGCAACACTGAATATAAGTAACAGCAGCCTGAGCTGACTAAGCTAACTCTCAAAGTCAAGGTTAGATCATCTTTTTATACAGCACATTTATTAGCAGGTAAATAACAGAATGGGGAGTTGAGGAGATAAATTGGATTATAGATGGTAGATACTCATCTCCTAATAGCCAAATTCTAATGTAGCTGAAAATAACCGTCTCACAGATTCAGCAAAAAAGCAGCTACATGTATTCATGTGTGCAGGGCCTCATTAACTGTGTTCCCTCTATCCTCCATTATCCCTTTAATTAACTTACTCTCAGTCTAACTCACTTTTCAACACAGTCTAGTCTATTATGTTCTCTTCATCTTATCTTTCCATCAGTCAAACCAATCCTTCCACATCTTTCTATTTCATTGTATTTTTTTTTCCACAATTCCTCCATGCAAGATGTGTTACAAGTCGAGGTTTAATACTTATGGTTACCGCTTTGCTCAAATCACATAATAATGACTGCCTTAGCAAGCACCACTACATATGCGCACTAATTCATCAACTAACACTTCCTTCCAATCACATCTATATTCATGGTCTTATTCTTGTTTTGTTTTTTTTATCAGTCTCATTTTCCTCCAGCACTTAATCCTCCTCTTTTACTCTTTCTCATCAGTTTCTTGCTCTCGCTGCTACAGTGAATTAATGGTGCAGTCAATGACCGTTGGATGACCTCATGTCCTGAGCTCTAATCCTGGATTACATACTACACTTTGCCATCTCACTAGGGACCCTCTATGCATGAGCACATATACACAAACACACTGTCCACCCATCCCAGCATGACTGAGAGCCTACACTACTATGAAAACTGCTCTGTTTCACTTGGTTCAACACTGTAACATTTGAGCAGGTGTGTGTATCTGTGAATGTGAAGAAATTCAGGCTATTTGGAATCCCACAGCTGTTGGAGTGCAAAGGAAATTATGCTGTAACTAGAAATTAGGTAGTAGACTAGGTAGTATGTATTATAGGACCTTTAACGACAAGCTGCAACTTCAAAAAGTCTCGTATCAATTGTTTTAAACTGCCTATGCAAAATGTTTTTGATGTGATGGCCTGGGCCTGAAATCAATTCGGAACACTGACAGGAAGTACTGGAAACGATTCATAAATTTGTGGCATGCACTGAAGCAAGTGACGTCCAATAAAATTTCAGCACCGAATTATGGAGGACGCTGAGGTAAAGCTATATTTGGAGAGTGATTATATTTCACTGCATTAATTCTGCAACCTTCACAATGTCAAACTAAATTTGGGTCAACTCAGGAAGCTCGAGCCCAGATTTGCATTCAGTTGTTTGACAACAACATGTTAAAAAAAAAAAATGAAAAAAAAAAATGCAAGGACATTGAACTGAGCATGGTCATAACCATAACCATAGCACATATGTATTACAAGTCCAGTAGGCTTCACAATATCAGTATTAGTTTGTAAGATTTCTCACTTACCCATCTCTCTTCTCTCTGCAGATGTGGAACGATCCCTTCTCACCGTCCGATCCAACCGTGAAAGACTGGGGCTCTCTGATGTTCCACCTTTTTTGCTGCGACTCCCTTTGAGGGAGGTTCGAGATAGTGCAGATGTGAACAAGTTGGTGTGGTGGCTGGGCTCTGCCTCCTCAACAGGGGAGGCAGCATCTTCTCCATCACTCTCCGAGCACTCCACTGTATTTTGCACATGTCCTTCAGAGAATGCACCAGACCCAGAAAGGGATTGGTTTCTAGAGAGTTTGGAATAATCTGTATCAGAACTTCCCATCCTGAACCAGGAGTCAACAGGATGATGCCCCCGGCTCACACTGCCCAAAGACAATCGCGAAGGCCCAAGACAAGACATAGAGGCTTCTTTTCGCTTGTACCGTTCTGCAGAAGATGAGGAGGAAGAGGAAGGGGAGTTGGCAGAAGCTGCCTGTTTGTTAGCACTGGAGTCAGCAGAGCCATCTCGCCCGAACCGGCAACGCTGCAGGGACTCTACACTCCCTCGCTCACCTCTTCCGACTCCCAACCCCTCAACTCCTCCACTTCTGCCTCCAATGCTACCTACAACTCCACCAACATCATCACCCTCCTCTTCCCCACAGCGATCACGGTGCTTGTGCCTATGCTTGTGTTTGTGGTGCCAGCCAAATGATAGCTCGGATGACATTGCAGGATAGAGTACTGATGAACGCCCACCACCTAGATACTCCTGCCTAAGCAGCTTATGTTTCTTCTTGTGAAATTTGGAGGGGTTAAGAAGCAAGTGAGAGGGGTGATGATGATGGACATAAGAAGGAGGCGGAGGTGGAGGAAAAGAGGGGGAATGAACGTGGTGGGATGGGCCAGAGTGAGGAGCTTGGTGATGCGGGTGGGGATATAGGGCACTTGCTGGGGTATAACCACGATAGTAGCCAAGTCCCAGTGGTGCAGAAGAGTATGGGACACCATAAGAGGGGTGATAGAAACCTCCACTGGAGAGGGGAAAACCTAAGCCAGGTACAAAAGGTACTTCTGATATAGATTCTCTGAGTTTAGGTGGTCGCCCTCTTTTCTTTTTAAGATCTGGCTTGCGGACATAATGAAGGGAATCACATGGGTAGGCTGGGTGGGGTGAATAATATCCGCTAAAATTGATTCTGAAGATGGTGGGTAAAAGGTCTCTATGTAGATAGTGATGGGGTGGTGGATTGGTTCCACCTCCAAGGCTGCTGCTGGCTCTGGCACTTCCCAAGGCAGACCCACGGGCCGGACCTGCTGCCCCAGCACCCAGACCCAAACTGCTACCCAAACGAAGGGTAGGTGTGCGATGACCAATTCGTATTTCACTGAGCTGCACACAAATCTCATCCAAATCAGCCAAGAAGTCTGGGTCTTGCCGGCGTGACCGCAGCTGCAGGTACTTCTTCTTGCGTTTGCGCTTTTGCCTTTTTAGTTTGTCATAGCTAGGGCAGCCATGTCCACGTCGTTTGCACTTATGCTTG
This sequence comes from Tor tambroides, assembly GCA_021397915.2. NCBI lineage: Eukaryota > Metazoa > Chordata > Actinopteri > Cypriniformes > Cyprinidae > Tor > Tor tambroides. The sequence continues at coordinate 9,794 of JAFVLL020002748.1, read as the reverse complement.
TGCTTCTCTTTATGTCCAACCAAAGCAGGAGATGGGGCAGCTGGGTGCGGTCTTCTTGTATCAGGCGATGCCCTCGCTCCAAGTGGGGAGGGTGTAGGTGAGGGACGTTCCAAGAGAACTGAAGATGAGTGCCTCCTTCGACCTCTCGAAGAAAGCCCCATTCCAGCTCCCATGGCTGGACCTATGACACCTGGCATTAAGAGTCCACTTGCCATACCCTGCGAGACCCCTACACCAGCTAAGCCACTTGCACTACCAGCCTTTTCCCCACGGTCTGAGGTGCTGTTGTTGTCTGTCCCAATGCCACTGTCACTGGGTACCGTCTCTTCGCTATGCGATTCACTGACCGGGGAAGGTGTGGCCTCCTTCAGCTCACTAAGAGGAGCAGGAGACGTGGGCAGTAGTGGCCTTGGAGGAGAAAACTTTCGATAATGGTTGTGCTGCCGGTAGTGGTGGTGGTGATGGTGGTAACCCCGGCAAGAAGATTTCTTTTGAGATGGGTTTGCTGTGGATGATGAGGAGCTTGCCACAGTGCGAGCTGAGGGGGCTGAAAAAGTAGGTGGGGGAAAAGAGAATGAGTGGTGGCCCTGATGGGAATGGCTGCAGTGTGGGTGGGATGAGAAATGCACTGAGCCAGGCTCAACAAAGCTAGCATCACTAATGGGACTCTGGCCCCCACTTGACTGCGAGAGTGATGGGGAAGGGAACACCTCAGACTGAGGCAACTGGTGTTGCTGGTTTTGTAAGGGCTGTGACTGGTGATGATGGTGTGGGGATGAAGTGTTTGGTGACAAGAAAGGTTCAGGAGGGGGCGTGGGGGCACCTGGGGAGGGATTAGCTGATGTTTTTGGCTTACGACCCCTCCTTTTACCCATATATATTGTCCCCTTTTTGCTAACGTTGATTTGGGGTCCTAATTTGCACCCAAATGTAGCAGCAAGTGATGACAGAGACTGTGGTTTTGTAGCAGCCGCAGCCCCTGGCGCTCCGCTGCTTCTGGAGCTTTCTTGCTCAGTCCCTGGTTTCGGCCCAAGCAGTATCTGGCTGAGGAGCCTCTTCCGTTTTACTGTCTTCATTTTATTAATTTTGCCTATAATCGTCTTCATAATGAGCTGCCCATTGCCCTTGTTACGAAAAGGTTTTTCACCTACTGAAGTATCCCCTGACTCAGGAGCAAGTGTTGGGGGCTGGGTTTCTTGTGGAAGGTTTGGCGGCAAGCGCTTGGGTCGTCCTCGCTTTCTTTGCATGGGTTTAGGTGGATTAAAGTCCACTTCAGGGTGCAAAACAGGGGGATCCTGCTCTTCCTTCGATTTGAGCAGACTGGAGTAGACTTTTGAGGGTACCAGTTTGTTTGGGGTGCGACCACGTGCTGGTGCATCTAATCGAGGCATTTTGGACTTGGGCCGTCCCCTCTTCTTGGGTGAAGAATCAAAAAATTCTGATGCAACAGGGGACATGCGATTACCAGTGGGAGTCCGTTCCACAGGTTGCCGTGTAGGGGATGAGGAGGAAAGCCCTGATGGTATCGGTTTCTGATGGTTAGAACCAGCCTCATGTAAAGTCTTGTGGGTGCGACTCACTGCCTTCGTCCAGCGAGGCCGTCGTCCTCGCCGCTTCTTAAGAGGCTTTGAATCCTGCTCAGATGGTGATGCAGGAGATAGAGCCCCAGTGTCGTCGCATAGTGGTGGTGGGCTCCTGCTGGCACCAGAAGGGTATGAAGGTGAAATAGTGCACTTGGTGGACTCAGCAGGACTTGGTACCCCACTAACACGACTTTCCTGATTGGGACTACGTTTGACTGGGCTTGAGCTCTTACCCCGCTCACTTCGAGGAGCTGACAAAGAACACCTTTCTTTAGCATCTTGCTTCCCTGGCATGACTGGAGTGGAGCCCTTACTTAAATCTCTGGGACTGTCCATGTCTTTGTCTCGGTCACGCTCTTTGTCTTTCTCAGTAAAATCCTCTGTTCGGGAGGGGCTTGCTCTAGGCCGTGAGGCTAGTGAGCCTGGCAAACCCATGTGACAGCCTGTACTTCCTATTCTTTCTAAGGAGGATGATGAAGAAGAGGATGTTGGTGGTGAAGAAAGAGAAGCTGTGGAAGAAGAATGAGATGGGCAATGCCCTAGACGAGACTGAGATTTCATTCCATTGGTGGTACTGTTGTCAGTGCTTTCACTTGTGGATGTCGTCGTCAAGCGACTACTGTTTTGAGACAGTGCAGTACTAGTGGTGGTGGTTGTGCTGCTGTTGCTACTGGTGACCCCTTTTGAAAGTCCATCTGATTCCTCTTTTCTAGAGGTGCCAGAAAATTTCTCCAGGATACTGTCCTTATTTTTGGACCCATATGGGCGACCTGGGGGCCGTGAAACCGGTGGTGGGGCAAGGTGCACCGCCCTGGAATAGGTGTTTCTATTGGCCATAGCCCGTTCAGGGCGCTGCAGATTAGAAATTAAGGGAGGCGAGCTACTGTGTGCTGGAGCTGGTGACACCTTCCGGGCTTTTGGCTTAGGGCACTTTGAAGGCGGGCATGTCGCTATGAGCTGAGCAAGCTTCTCAGTTACTGTAGGAGTACCCCAGGCAGAAATTCCCCTTTCTTGTTCCTTCTGCCCCTCAGGAAAATTGTACTGAGGAGTTTTTAAGATACCATCTGTTTTGGGGTCCTGTTGCGATGTGGCGGCTAGGGGCATTGTCGGTGGTGATGGGGCAGGGGCAGAGTTGGTTTGTGGAACATGGTTTTTCTTTCCAGAGGAGGGTGATTTGCTTTCTGTAATGGGGCGATGAAGATTAAGGGGTCTCTCCGAAGAAGCAACAGATTTTACATCAGCCTTTCCCTCTGACTTACAGGCAAGTTTTGGAGGAGCCTATACACATATAAAGAAGAAAACAATGAAAATAATTTTAGATACATTTAATTCAGTGTAATATGAAAAATCATGGAAGACAAATAAATAATGATGCATTATTAACTGTGCTGGATTTCACCTAGTTATTACCAAAATAATCTAATTTTATGTTTATGCCACTACAATTCCTGTTTATTGATTGAAGTTTGGACCATTATTACTTGTTTTTTCCCCCTCCAAGTCAATAAAACAGCTTTATAGAGAGATGGGAGGAGAAAGGAAAGGGAAGAGTTAAAGAGAAATAGGGTTACAAGACATTATGGCATAGAATCAAGGCAAAGAAAGATGGAGAAACAACAAAAAAAGACTGAACAACAGAGTACTCTGGGTCAGACAGAAAAGCATAGTTACAATACAGAGAAACATGGAAAATAAAAAAAGAAAGAAAATGAGCGTTTAAGTCTTTACGTGACTGAAAGAGAGGAGAGTGAGAAAGAAAATGTGGCAAGATTTGCAAAGTGTGTTTATCTGATGAAACCACATTAGCTTAGTGAAAAGCTAATTTCAAGTTATGTGATGCAAGTGTGCAAGGTGTGCATGTTATGTGATTTCAGCTAGTCTCTTCCTTTATTTACAATGTCTTAGACATCTAAGAAATGCTGTGTGAGAAGTTGAACTACCTTACCCTTTTTGCTGGAGCACTTCCATTCACAGGAGTGACTGTGCTGGTGGAAACGGGAGGAGGAAGAGAAGGTGAGGGAGATGCAGCAGCAGGAGCGCTAGATGATAGAGGTGCTCCTCGGCCGACAGAGGGGCTTTTCTCTCCTTCTTTTGCATGACTTGGGCTAGAAGTGTGGTTGCTCCCATCATTGGCTCCGGCCCCACGATTAACACGCCCTCCGCCTCGTCCTCCACTATGCCTTACAGTGGCTCGGAAGGCTGGACGACAGACGTAGTTCTCCAGTATCTTAGGAGGCTTCTTCATGCGCTTGGCCTGTAGGCCTATCTTCAGCTTGACATTGCCCTCAGAATAACTGGTTTCTTTGACTGAGAACTGTGTGGGTTGCTGCTGTTGCTGCTGCTGGTCACTAGTCCCACTTTCAGCACCACAAGTTTCAGTTTGTGCCCCGTCTCTTGGTTTCTCTCGCTTTTTCTTTTCCTCTTCATCGTCCTTCTTTCCTCCTACTCCCTCTTTCTCGCGTTCTGCTGGAGGGGCGTTGGCAGGGAGCGGGGGCGGCGTAGATGGCCCCCCCTGTGTCCTCTGATCCATTGGTGATTTGGAGAACAAGGGGGGCTTGAGTGGGACAGGATGTTCTCACTTGCAGGTATAGGCAGGTACTGGAGATTTGTGCAGATGTCAGGTAGGAAGAATGAAGTGGAATGGAGGGGAAGGGGAAGGGGAGAAAAGCAGAGGTTGAAAAAAAATCCTTGTTGGTTGAAGCAGTGTCGTCCCTTCCCAAGTACCCAGCCCTCTCACCTTCAAACTGAGGAGATAAAAACAAGAGAGGGGGTGTTACAACCAAAAGACAAATTAGCCACACTTCTGAGACAGCCTTAACCTTTAATTTAATTATTAACACAGAATGGCTTTGCAAACATGGATCACCACCACAAATACGACTTTGAATGATCCAACTAAGGACATAGAAAGGCTAGTCACTGATATCCAAACTATACAAAGACTTTTGATTATGGATAGTCCTGAATGATACCCTATGAGGCCAGACAGTAGCATTAAAGAGGCATTTGCAGACTTTTCTTTTACAACTATAAATGAATATGATCACATGCACAGTTTTACATGGATAATGCTTAAAAAAAAAAAAACAATGTATAAGATCATGTAAACACATTTTACCAGATAAAAATCATAATCAGTTTGACAAAAAAGACTTTAGATTTTTGCCCATCTGTTTGATTGGGCTCAGCACTTCAACCAGTAGACTAATTCAATGTGCCAATGTTTCTGTTACCTTTTCATCAAAACTGGAGATAAGTCTTTGTGTTATTTTTGATAACACCGATTTTTGATAGTAATCAGTTTTTGTTGTGCATGTAAACACTCAATGTTTCATTTCAAGGCGGCGTATCAACTACTTTTACAGTACATTTTTGGAGTTCCGCCCCAGTCCCATTATGAGCAAGACCTTCTTGCAAAACATCACCTTGTATGCCACAGAAAAAAATAGGCTAAGTCATAAGAATATGACATAATTTTGCAATATTCATTTTGTGTGAACCAGCCTTTCAATATTCTTATAATCATAAATACTTGGACAGGAGGATCAGGAGATTTCATTTTTAAATGCTAATTGGAAATTCCAAGCAGTAAAGTTCACAAACAATTAACAATGCTTTTTTACAATCGCCTTTCTAATAAATTGACCTGAATTATAAAAGACAGAGAACATGCACAAAAAAGTACTGGGGGCTTGACAAAAGTAACCTTATGCCCCTTACACACCTCCAAAACAAAAGGCCACGGAGTAATTTAGTACTGCACCAACCACAGGTGCTTTCTGAGGGTCAAGTCATTGAGAGGCGAGTCCAAGCAGTGACCTCAACATAAAGGGCCCTCTGGAAGACAGAGGATCCAGTCACCTTTCCAAGCCCTTTTATGACTGCCAATCAGAAAAGCGGAGAGTGAATGAAAGACCAGGAAAGAAAAGGAAAAAGAGAGGGTAGAACAACAGAAGCGGACAGTTTCTTTATGCCCCGCTGAGAGCGAAGGTTTAAAGATTACACAAGTCTATTAAGAACGCCTAGGTCATTGGAACGCTGCATGAACGGTTACGGCCGTTTAGTGCTCGGCACGAGAAAAAGCACCAAGAGCCATTTTACAGAGTGTTGTTTCATTAGTGGTGGTCTTTATATTGAGAAAGTCGTTTTCTGTGAAATCACCACAACTATAAACCGAGCTCCAGAACTTGGAGTCCTGCCTTCCTTCTCTCTACTCCCGACTTCTCAATGTTTACTATAATTACTCACCCCATTTCATTTAAACACGCCCTTTCTCTTCCACTCGCCCTTTCGGGTTTCACACACGGCCATCCAAAAATCACACTTCTCTTGTTCTCTGCCCGACCTACCCTTTCACCTCGTTCTGTCACTCTCTTCGTCTTCTCACTCATTCAGTCTCCCTCTAACACTCACTTGGAAATCAAACAGTACAGCGGTCAAACTAGAGTCGTTGTGCTCCTGCTAATCGAAAACACATTTCCCCAGCACTCCCTCCCTCCGTCTTTTTTCCCTGGTCCGTCCCTCCCTTAGTGACAATCATTCCCCTATTTCCTCAGTGCTCTGGGTCGTACTCTGCTTCACGTTACTGTGTTATTCACACTCTCTCGTCCCTCCTCTCTTTGCAGAGAAGTTGCCAAAAATAAATGCACCTTGTATTGTAAAATGGCTGAGAGAAAAGTCTTGAGGGAAAGCTGGACAAAGAATTGCAGCAAGCTGTCATTGGCAACAATCCAGCACTTTTAGGTTTACATTTATGCACCTGAAGCAATGGGAATCAAACCCATGCTCTTGGCATTGCAAGCATCATACTCTACAAGTTGAGCTACAGGAAAAAAAATAAACAAAAAGTAACCAACCAAAAACGATTTTATTTTTCAGTGGTCCTGTTATAAATATTACACGTTACTATAATTATTTAACAATGTAAACTATTACTTTTAGTTTAAGTATATGTAAACATGAACACTACACTAAAGTGTGAGCAGATAAAGCAAATTTTCTTCAAGTCAGTGATTCTTCTGCTTCCTCCTCCATCCATGCTTCTTCAGCACCTGTCATTCACGACGCTTTAATCTATGCTTGTTTTGGCAGCACAGATACATAATATACTAACTTTGTGTATTTAGACAGTCTTTCTTCTGCTATGAAATTACGTGCCCGCGTTTCTTCTACAAGCACTGAAAGCCACAGCCTCCAGCCAGCCAAAACACACTGCAGGACAAATTGGGAGGCAGTGAGAGTTGAGTTGTAGTTTAGATTTAGTAAGCCTGACGGTAACTAGATGGCAACGAGAAAAAGCATCGGCAAACTGCATCTAAAAACTATTAAAAATGTGGTGTAGAGGACTTACAGCAGACAAATAGCATCTCCTCTCATTACCCACTCTTCCTTTTGGATGTAGTTAGAGTTTATCTACGTTTCTTCAAAACCAGCGTTTAAGCTACAAGATCACATCATATTAAAGTTGCAATGAAGCGTAAATTGTGATTCTCTTCTTCCATATTTTGATGTACCCAGTGATTATTGAAAAAGAATAAATGGTTCATGGTTCTATCGATGGTCCACTGTCGTCTAACAAATGTCGTCTAGACCTTTTCTTAGAAAGTGATTTTTTTTCACTAACGTCTGACAACCAGAAAGTGTTTACATAATTTTAGTCTTTATTTTGAACGGTGTGCATGTTCCCTGGGTCACAAAAATTTAACTCAACTTAGTTTATTTTCTCACCTAAAAAAATGCCATTTTTATATTAAATGTCCACATATTTTTAGTGCCACTGTAAGCCAGGCAACGAGTCCATGTATCTCCCAAAGATTCATTTATCTACTACAACATCCAGCTCGCAACTTAGCACCAGATTCCATCAGAAAGGACCACAAAACGAAACTAAACGGTCTAACACAAGCCTAAGGATTGGAATCTGCTATTCATCTGCACTCATATTTCAAACACAACGCGTCTCGGCTGAATCCTTTCCGACCACAAACTAAATGCCTGAAATCACGCCTATCCACTCAAACAGCACTCAGCCAGCGGGAAGTTTAGTTCTGGTTTCCTTGACAGCGGTGTCAGAGGTCAAAGGTGGCTCAAAGGCTCCAGACACCACTTTCTACACTTCCCTGCACTACTCAAGACCTCTGCTCCAATGGGAAAAATATAACCAGGCATAGGCGCGCGCAATTTGCACGTGCAACGAACCCTATTGTGAGCGAGGTTAACTGAGGAGGATGATCTACTCGCAGGTGTTACTGAAGGTTAGTTTCTACCAAATTGAACATGTAAAACTCACTGGTCAAAACGCCTTGTGGATGAACACCGCAACATTTCCTAAACAGCATTAACGTTACGTACTAGCGACAACAAACAAAGCTTTTGAGCTACGCGAACATTTCATGCATCAAAACACTGCATTTTCCTCACTAGTTTTGACAGATGTCTTAGTAAACCAACCACCTCGTTTAAAGCATTAAAGCACGTTTTCAAGTCTAAATGCAGAATTGATTAACAAGTTACTCACCTTATTAGCGGTCCAGAACGGCGTTCACATAATTTGCGATCAAAATCCTCCCTTCGTACGCAACAGCATGGTCGCTCGGATATTTATCTTGAAATTGCTGATGTCCCCAAAAAAAGCAAAAGGAAAATACGGTCACATTTCTCGGAAGAACATTCCAACCAATGCATGGCATAACAAAATATTCGCCTAGTGTGTAACGTTATATCCAGTCATCCCGCAAAAATGAGCTGAAAAGATATTTATCTACGTGAGGCGCACTGGTCACGGTTTATGATCCTAATATGGCTAGCATAGCTCGTTAGCAAAGAGCGTATCTGAGCTTAACCTTAAATTAGAACGGTGTGTCAAAAACTAGACTGTATGAAACAATAATAGCAAGTTATTAGACTGAGACTGTTACTACAGCGGGATGTCAAAATACCTTGCTGCCACTGCAATTTTGAAAGACGCATGTCTATGAGCAAGGTAAGTTGGCTTTGCCCAACATCGCGGCTATAACCCCACGTATACAACGTCAACGGTCATTCAATTCACGTCTCTGTGTTGTTTACTACCTCCCAAACGAGTGAATTCACACCAGGTAGATCGTACCACTAACCCCGCACTCTAATGATCTGTCCTGTCAGGCACATTTGCTGGAATGACTAGCTAACCCCGCGATCCGTCCACACGACTAGTAATGTAACGAAGCAGCGGCTGTTGGTGGGAATCACGTTAGTAAAGTGTATCCTTCTCGCCCGGGCCGTCAATAAAAATCCAACAATAGCATCAAAACATCCTCGGAAGGACCAAAAGCAGCGGAATACAAAAATCTAACGCTCTTCGGGATGAGCCCTGCACGGGTTATTAAAAACACGAACTGTCAACAAAATGGCGGCTGCTGCGTTGAATCAACAGAGGACCCGAAATGGATCTCTCCCTCAAATTCTTCGCCCTCTCCCTCGTCTTCTGTGCGGCGCTCGTTACCCGTTATAATCCGATATGTCGCCCGAATCCCTCTCCGGGTCTGCGTTAGTCGAGCTCAGACGCGTCGGAATGGGCCTCTCTCGTTAATCGGGCCTCCATGTCTGCTAAGCCCGTATCGTTTCTGTCAGTACAGCACGGGCATTCTCACAGTCAGAGCGGGAGGGGAGGGAGGAGAGCCGAGGAAAGGAGGGGGGACGGGGAGAAGGGAGGGGAGTCGAGGGCAGTTGTCGAAGGCTGTTCGACACTTTCTCCCTGCTCAATTGTGAGGGGCATACAAATTCAGTTAAACACTTTTGAGCAAAATGCGGGATATATTTGCTTTCCCCGGATGAAAATGTAGAGCAATAAGACGTTTAATATTGAATTGCGAAAAAACGTTCATTTCCAAATGATTTCTAATTCCTGAAAAGGGGGGGTCATGTTGTCATACGCTCGTGGCATTATTTACCCACAGTGAAATATCGAGACTCCCGTGGGAATCGTAGCCGTGAGGCGGGTTGTGTAACTGTATGTGTGAGCACTGAGCAGAATCCAATCATTAGGAGAGCAGCAACGAATCGTTTAAGGCCCGTTCACATCAAGGGCGATACAACTATAAAGTTTTAATAACTGTTCTGTGAGAATAGGGAAGTCTACAGGTGCATCTCAATAAATCAGAATGTCGTGGAAAAGTTCATTTATTTCAGTAATTCAACTCAAATTGTGAAACTCGTGTATTAAATAAATTC
>JAFVLL020002747.1:0-41261 GCA_021397915.2 Tor tambroides | reverse complement strand
AAAAAAACAGCGAGTCTATGAGATGTCAATCAGAGGGATGGAGTCGGTGCGCCCAGCCGATGTCGATCCGAGGTGGGGATTCTCCATTACTGAAATGAGAGCTGATGGACTATTTGAATGCCCCTCTGGCCCTGAGTTTATCCCGGCTTTGTGCAGCTGATACAGTAATTGCAGGCAGTGATTAGGAAGCTCCCGCAGCACAAAGCACAGCCCGGATTAAACGCAAACACTGTGGCAGATGCAACGCATGCTGTCAATTATAATATACCACTCCAAATGGCACTAAGCAGGGACATAATAAAGTACCACAGCTCAGAGAGAGAAAAGAGACAAGCCCATCTTATAAATTAACAATACGCTTGGAGGTTCAAGAGCAATGTCTGTTCGGGGATGAAATGAAGTCACCCACAATCTGAACAGCAGGTCTTGTCTTCTATAACCAAGTGCTTTGGCCAAAGACTCAACAGCTTTATTCTACTCTGTAAACCCTTAAAAAAAGGTTTTTTAATGGTGTCTACAGTTCCATGAAGAAAATAGTTGGAAAAGGTTAAATGTTCTTTACACTTCTTTTAAGAATTGTTCACTGAAAGGTTCTTTGGTGGTACAAAAAAAAGGTTCTTCAGTTGAAACTTTTATTTTTAAGGCTACGGGATTAATCTGGATGCATTTGAAAACAGCGTTTTTGTTTTAAAATGCTCTCTGTCCACACAAAAGTTTCTCATCCACACTGAAACATCAGAAAACGGTAAATTCGCTTTACTGAGCTCACTGAGACGATACAGACGAAACAGGAATTCTTCTGGCAGGATCATTTAGGAAAATATCTCACCATTCATTGACACTTTCAGGTCGCAGTCTCACGATTGTATGTCTAATCTAAAACACATGCTCATGTTTTGCCGCAAACAGCAATTGCGAGTACATTTTCTGTCATCTTTGCAGGACTGTGATGTGAAGAGTGTACAAAGTAACACATTTGTATCGATAGTGTGAAAGTGAATATCACATAACAGGCATAATGCGGTATAAACATAGATATCTATTAGTACAATATGTGTCACATGACTAATGCATCATCGCTTTCAAAAGCCTCCGTTTTCACAGTCCACACTACAACACAAAAAAGGCATTTTCAAATTTATCCACTTTGGAGAGCGTTTTCAAAAAGCTCAGTTTTCCTTGACAAAAACACCATCTCAGTGTGGACAGAAGGCAAAAACAGAGAGAACAAGATGTGTTTTCAAGTGAAAACATATTAGTGTGGAAAAGGCCTAAGAGTAGTATGGTCAAACTATGGATACCCAAATACCTCATCAATAAAAGCATATTACGTGTCAAAACCATTGACTTTAGTAGGAAGCTGACCTTCCTCTGCAGCTTCTGGAAAGACGTTCCTCTAGGAAATTTGTGACTCTTCTCAGACAACTTTTGACCATGTACTGTAGTGTATGTTTGTTAGTTACGAGCAGCTGACGACACAGTGTTTGCTGTGGCCCGTGTCTTCCTCTTTACTTTCATTCTGGGCATGCATAGATCCCTGTCAGACCACCATATGGCTCGACCTGTCAGTACAGACGGACTTTAAACTCCTTGACCAGCCCTAACTGCAGTTGGGCAGACAGGCGAGGGCTAAAGCTGTAGTCCAAACTATTTGTTGTCAACCTTCTGATGTTTCAGAAGGTTAAAAAAAAAAAGTATGATGAAATGAGGAAGGTTACCAACTGTGCTTTTTCCTCCTCTTTCTCTCTCTTACAGATCCTAATGCCCTGCCAGGCCCGCCAGACCACGCTCTGATTGGTGGAATTGTCGCTGTCGTCGTTTTCGCCACTTTGTGCTTAATTATTGTATTGGGACGCTACCTGGCACGGCATAAAGGTGAGATTTTTCTTACATTTTTGTAAAATGTAGATACAAAAATACATCATCATATATAGTGGGCTTCACCTGTAACAGGAAAGAAAAGAACATTTTGTAAAATGAATGAAATGCTGCAGTCATCAAAGCAAAATGAGACATTTTTATAATATTTTTTTAATTGAAACAAAATAAAATATTGATTGAAATATTAAAAAAATAATAAATAATGAATGAATGAATGATGCATTTATATAGCACTTTATTGTGTATTGCCGTACACCCAAAGCGCTTTACAGTCATGTGGGGGGTCTCTCCTCAACCACCACCAGTGTGCAGCATCCACCTGGATGATGCGACAGCAGCCACAGGACAATGGCGCCAGTGCACTCACCACACACCAGCTATAGGTGGAGAGGAGAGAGAGTTATAGAGCCAATCAAGTGGACGGGGATAATTAGGAGGCCATGATAGACAAGGTCCAGTGGAGGGAATTTGGCCAGGACACCAGGATTACACCCCTACTCTTTACGAGAAGTGCCATGGGATTTTTAATGACCACAGAGAGTCAGGACCTCGGTTTAACGTCTCATCCGTAGGATGGTGCTTTTTACAGTATAGTATCCCCGTCACTACATTGGGGCATTAGGACCCACACAGAACACAGGGTGAGCACCCCCTGCTGGCCTCACTAACACCTCTTCCAGCAGCAACCTAGTTTTCTCAGGAGGTCTCCCATCCAGGTACTGACCAGGCTCAACCCTGCTTAGCTTCAGTGGACAACCAGTCTTGGGCTGCAGGGTGATATGATGATATACATAAATAAAATGTATATGCATTATGATTACATATTAAAATTACATACACTTTAATATTACAATATCAGCATATTAGAATGATTTCTGAAAGATCATGCAACACTGAAGACAAGCATAATTGCTGCTGAAAATTCAGCTTTACCATCACAGGAATAAATTATATTTTGAAATAGAAAACAGTTTTTTTAAGTGTAATGATATTTCACAATATTACTATTTTATTGTAATTTGATCAAATCAGTGCAGTCTTGGTGAGCATAAGATACTTCTTTCAGAGACATTCAAAAATCTAAATCATTGCAAACTTTTGACTGGAAGTGCATAAAAAAGATTTGCATTTTCACAAGTGGTCTCATAAGTTTGGACTTATCATACTAATAGTAATTGTCTTACATAGAATTGCCATTTTGAAGCTTCCAGCACTTTATTTATCATTTTTTACCAGAGTCCACATAAATAGGTATAGCAAAGTTTCAGTGACATTTAAAAAAAATCTTCATATCAAGACCTCTTGTGTGTTTTTCAGGCACATATTTGACAAACGAGGCCAAAGGAGCGGATGACGCCCCAGACGCAGACACAGCCATCATCAATGCTGAAGGCAACCACGCACACGCAGAAGAAAAGAAAGAGTATTTCATTTAGACTGCAAGTGGCACTGCGCTCCTCTCTCTCTCTCTCTCCTCTCGTTCCTTCCCTCCTTCCCTGCACCGTGCAGGAACTTCTTCAGACAGCAGCGGAAGCTTCTTCTCACACTTCTTTTCCATTCAGTTTGTTGTTTTTCATTTCAGTTGAGATTTCTTTTGCTTTTTTCGATAACAGCTCACCTCCTACTTTTTACGAGCAACTTATTTGCTGAAGATGTCACCTTTTGTAATCATTAAATAGCTGTAAAACACCCCAAAGTAATACAAAAACGTCAAAATCTCCAAATATGTAAAAAAAGAAAATAGTCTGCAGCCATTTTTCAGTAAGGACTCGCCCTTCATCCTCTCACAGTGCCTAAATATACAGATGTCCACTGAGTTTCAGTCAATGCCTTCATGTCTGTCAGGCCTCTGATTGGTTGCTTGCTTTTTATCTTCAGCGTTATGATTTTTCAAAATGTTTTGTGCTCTTACTTTTTAAAAAAAAATCATTTCTACTTTGATTTCGGTTGTGATTCATGCTGAATCCATTTATTGTGATGTTTCTCCCAAAAAAAACTGATGTACAGTAGTAAAAATATACTCAGACTTGAAGTGAGGGAGGTTCCCTTTTTATTCTACAGATTTTTAGGTGTTAATAATGTTATCAGTACGTAGAGACGCTCCATTTTCCAAATTGCCATTACATGATGTGAAACCGGCAGTGCACACTATGGCTAAAATCAGTATTTTGTACTTGAACTGTAGATATTGGTGCATAAATGAATAGCTTCACAGAAGGTCTCAGTGTGTTCCACCGAAAAATCACCTTGTATTTTTAAATGAGTTGAAACTGTTAGGTTTACCAACTCTGGTCACCAAATAAACAATAGCGGGCTAGTGAATTAGCAACCAGGTAAAGAAAGAAAGAAAAAGCCCAGTTGTGTGTTTGTATAGTATGATGCTGCATCTTCACTGCTCGGTTCTGCAGCAGTCTGTGTATTCCTCCCCATACGCAGCGTTGCCATAACAGATCTGCGGTTGAGCTGGGAACCTGATATATCATCCTTTCAGCTGTTTACACAACCGTTGTGCCGAACACAAGAAATCTCACAACATAGAAAGTGATATTTAACAAAAACAAGTAGTGTGCAACTATTTCAGTGCTCTTAAACCTGCACATCACTGGTCAGATGGATATACAGTTCATGAAAGATCCCAAAAGCGTTTTATGCAAACCTAAACATTATAATAACTCATTTTACAGCGTGAGGTTTAAAGGCCAATCAAAAAATAAGCACAAATGACTCACATCAACTCATGAATCGGTACAGCAATCGTGAAGTAAAAATAACTCACTTTGATTTTCATTACCCAAACTGGACATCAGTACGCTTTACGGTCACTGAAGTCACAGGTTATGTTATTGTTTGGAAGTGATTTTGAAATTGCGGTATCTTTTTTCTGTTCTTTTGTTGATTTCTATGATGAATAGACAACCTTGCTAAGGCTGTATAATATATCTGCTAAATGTGGTAACTAGTGAAAACTGTTGTTAGACATTGGGATCCCTAATTCCATCAAGTCTGTATATTAGCTGATCTAAATATTGGTGGGGAAAAATCATTCATTTTTTCATCTTATTTGTCAATAAAAGATTCTCGACAACTTTATAACCTTTGCTTTAGCTCAAGGCGTGTATATACTGTACAAGTATCACATTTTGGTGAAACATTTTTGAAGGATTGTTTTTGTTCGACTCACAATGTAAATTATTTAATTTTGCTTAATTGAAAACCAGAATTTGTGACAGCAATGGAGTACTTAATGAAACGGCAACGTTGTGTATTTGTTGAATGGGAGATTTTTAAAACACTTTCACCTGATGTTTGTTTCCTGTAAATGATGAGGATTAGTGTTCATACTTGCTTTTGCGGTCCGTCTCCGTTCTCACATATCACTGAAGCTTATAAAACCAATAGATGGTCAAGCTTTAAATTTTCATAGTGAAACATGTTTTCATTTTAGTCATAATACACCACAATAACACATATCACTTCCATATGCAAGTATTTTACACAAATGTAATTGTCTCGTCACATGTATCCCTAATATGTGTGAATATATTAATGGCTAGAAATATGGTATCCTTTGACAGAGTCACTGGGCTGTGTGTTATCATTCAGATTACATACATCTTAAGGCCAAACTATTTATCAGTGCACAAAAAAAAAAAAAAATTTAAGCCTTATGATATGAAACCGCTGACTTGCTACTCAAGCCACGATTACCTTTCATTTATTTCTCTTTTCTTTCTACTTCTTCTCTCTTTATGTGGATTGGCTCATAGCCGTCTGTCTGGCATAATACCTGCTAACAATGTTTTGTACTTGTCTGTCTGATGACACTGACCTAATGATGCCTTTGTGGTCAGTAAATCACATGCTATTTTCAAGAAAATATATCCACTTGCTCAGATTTTGACCCATTACAGGACATACTCAGCATTTCTAAGAACAAATAAATCAGCTTCTTTTATCACCATAATTGCCTTTGTGTTTGTAGTGGGAGCTTCATGCTGTTTTGTTTCAGCCTGTTTCATTGAAGACTGGTCACCCAATGTCTGGTTGTTTCTTTTCCTTCAAACTCGCCTTTATACATTGCATGTTATATTGTCACCTCATATTCTTGTTTTTAATGCACCAAAACACATTTCCATTTTGATGTTTTTTGTTCAGCTCGTGATTGCAGTGGAATTTACAAGGGGTTCATAGCTAAAATGATGGCCTATAATGTTTGGATATAAAGTCTTGGATAAAACCTGGATTTATTCAGTTAGTGTTGTAATTTGCGATTTTAATCTGCACTATATTTACTATAGCTGGTACGGAAAGATTGTGATTATGAAAATATAGACTGTACAAACATGCTAACGGCAAGCTATATTGAAATCAGTTACGGTTTGTTAATTTGAATTGATCACTTATGAGATTCCATAAGAGTAACGATGCTCTCTATGTAGGCAGCTCACTAGGTTTTGGAACAGAGCTCAAATTTTGTCAGAAACATTTTTGAGAGCCTGCAAGTGACAATTCATCTACAACTGCTGTTTCACTATATTGTGGATACAGACTAAATATTATTATCTGGAAAATAGTTTCCATATGTTTAAATAAAATGCACCTGGCTTGTTTTTCTTCCTGACAGACTGTAAAAATAGAGACTACACCAGTTGTAGGCAGATTTTGTAGGCAGAATGATGAAAGCTTCCCTAAGAACCATCGAAATTGCACCATTTATGATCACGGTGAAATGTGAAAAAGTAAAATGCATTCACTCTCATCAGCTTTCATTTACTAAAAAGATTTAGAGTTCGGAATACTTCATACACTGAAATAAAAGCATTTGTGTGTTAAAAACATACTTTTTTTAACATACTGGCCAGTTAAAAAAACTTTTATTAATCATGTTAATTTATGTCACCCGTTTACATTATTTGAATCCGCTGCATTTTTTGCATCTCAGGTATCAAGTGTTTTTTTTTTCTACTTTAACACATACCAATTTATTTCTATTTGCTTAATCATGCTGCATTTAAAGCATCATTATAATCACACTAATAACTCTGTGTTTATTTAATGTTCATGCCAGTGTGTGTATATATATGCTTGTTTCCAATTCACATCACACAAGCTGTATATTGTTTAAACATATCCGCATAATAAAGCAAAGCTGTGCAGTTGCTGTAACGATCCATTGCGAAATTTAGACCAGAAAAAGATGCACTCTAATTTAGCTTGTAAATGTGTTACACTAAGAGGGCAGTTGTCATAGTAAAGACACGCTACAAGTAGGTCAAGATCAAATAGTTTGAAGGAAACGCTGTTTTCACAGTTTTTCACATGACCTTGCTAGAATTAGCTGCACCGACAACACCAAAATTCACACAGTTCCAGGAACATCAGTAGTTCAAATGTAAAAGATAAACAGACACAAACTACTTAAATTTCACCATGTTCCTCTCACGTTGCAAAATTCTTCTGCGTGCCAGTGAAGCAGATGTAGTGGCTAGCATACTGTGCACTGGTAGATCGAATACCTGGTTTTTAAGCGAAATGGCCTCCCTAGCTCTTGAAAGGATAGTGGCTTCAGAACACGAAGGGTTTGTGCTTCTTGTAGCAAGCTGAAATGAAAACGCCTCATTTGGTTTTCCTTTCTTTTTTTTATGTGTTCCTTGGTGTATTCATTTGGTTCAAAATTCAATTTTAAGCCTAATTCACATGTATGGAATGAAATTGTTAAATAAATAAATGCCAAAATTTCCTGTTCTACTGTTCTTCTTAGTGTCTAAACACAACACAGTTCCTCTGGATTTTCTCCATTCTTTTTCTGTCTGTCCAGATATCTGCACAACCACAGCAAAATCAACCACCCAGAACAAGCAACCATTCAGAACAACCTAACAACAACCTGCATAGCAACACCGTAGTGACAAAACACCACAAACAACTGCCTGTCAGCACCCTAAAAATAATATAGATGCAAACTGCTCACCTTTTGGTGAAAACTCACCTTTTTGAGATCAAAATAGGTCACCTATGAAATTCGTGCAGATCAGATTAGAAAGTGTTTTGATAGGGGGGGGGGTCTTTTTTTTTACAGTACCATTAGTAGCAATTCAGTTCTATACCCCCTTATAGTCAATCGCTTTTAAGCGTTCTTGTGTGTTTTTGTGTGCATGCTCTGGTTTCGAATTACAAAACCACACGTTTATTTACAACGTGCTTTTGCAGTGTTGAGTATTGTAGCCAATCACAGTCATCTCTGTTGAAAGCAATGGCCAGTCAGAGGTGTTTTCTGTAGGTTAGTCAGAATCCACTCTGAGCTCATTTTTGTTTTCGCAAGTAGAGTTCTACACGCTCGCAGATCTACCTATTAGAACGGGAGCTAGAGAAAAGCATATGCACTGTGTAAATAACAGATTGATTGTGTAGTTGATTGATTATCATTGAGTTTTCGCGTGATAAAATTCATTCAGTTGCGTTATAAGAGGAGCCCTTCGCTCAGTTTCTCTACATAATCCATTGACAATTTGAAGAAAAGTTTTGTTTGTCTAATTGGACCGAACACCCATGTATACTGTTCAAAAAATTATGTGTGTGAATTGTTCCGCTACTCATTGCTATGATTGACAGTGATAACTGTAGCAATGGACAGAGCAAACTATCTGCCAAACCGATGTCAAAAATAGACCTGTGCATTAAGTGATGCAGAGTAACATAACTACAGCAGTAACGAGTCTGTGTTAGCTGAATATATTAAGGATAGTTAAAGATAGCTTAAAACACTCTTTTTGATGTGTCCTTTTTAAAGCAACGTTTTAAAAAATTAAGATTTAAAATATAATCTAAAAATATTTCAAAATATTTAATGCATTATTATTTAATTGTACTTGTTATACATCTTAAGTACAGTACTAAAATGTGTTATAATAGTCATTTTATAATAAATCCAAAAGCAAGAAGTGAAAACTAGGGAGTGGAAATGGTAACTGAGCTAATGAGTGATCCTCTGGTGCCATCTACTGGATATAATGGTAAATTCATGTAATTGTCATCTTAAAAGTCTTTGTTTTCCTCCAGGATTTTTGGCACATTTTTTCATGTCATCTCCATGAATGAAAAGTGAATCTTTAACGGGAATTTTACAGCACAATTGTAGAGTTAAAAAATAATAAAGGCTTTCAAATAATATATAAGTATTTAAAAAAATATTTATTATTGTTTTTTTATTTTTTGAGAGGGGGGGTTGCGTGTCTTTGTCACCTTTTTCACCCATGATGAGTTTGCATCCCTGAATAACGTACAACAAATTAGCCATAAGCAATGGCCTGTTTAGCAACACCCTAGCAATTAGACTCCACATGCAGCTGCCTATCAAGACCCTAGCAACCGCCTAGAACACCTTAGAAACAAGCAATGGCATGCTTAGCAACACCCTAGCAACAAGCCTCCACACACAACTGCCTATTAGCACCCTAGAAATGACATAGAACACCCTATCAACAACTTAATAATAAGCCTCCACACACAACTGTCTATCAGCACCCTAGCAAACAACTAGAACACCCTAGCAACACCCTAAAAATAAGCCACCACACAAACCTCAGAACCCTAGAAATTATATAAAACACCCCAGCAACACCCTAGTAATAAGCCTCCACACACAACTGTCTGTCAGGACCCTACATACCACCTAGAACACCTTAGCAACACACTAGCAATAGGCCTCCACATACAACTACCTATCAGCAACCTAGAAAACAACTAGAACATCCTAGCAACACGCTAATAATAAGCCTCCACTCAAAACTGTCTATCAGCACTTTAGCAACAACCTAAACCACCTTAGCAACAAGCAATGACCTGCCTAGCAAAACACTATAGCAATAATCCACCACACACAACTCAGCACTCTAGAAATGATATAAAACACCCCAGCAAAACCCTAGTAAAAAGCTTCCACACACAACTGTCTGTCAGCACCCTACAAACCACCAAGAACACCTTAGCAACACCCTAGCAATAGGCCTTTACACACAACTGCCTATCAGCACCCTAGCAAACAACTAGAACACCTTAGCAACAAGCAATGACCTGCCTAGCAACACCCTAGTAAAAAAAACCACCACAAACAACTGCCTATCAGCACCCTAGCAACCACCTAGAACACCTTAGCAACAAGCAATGACCTGCCTAGCAACACTCTAGTAAGAAAACCACTACAAACAACTGCCTATCAGCATCCTAGAAATGACTTAGAACACCATAGCAACACCCTAGTAATAAGCCTCCACACATAACTGCCTATCAGCACCCTAGCAACCACCTAGAACACCTCAGCAACAAGCAATGACATGCTTAGCAACACCCTAGCAACAAGCAATGACCTGCCTAGTAACACCCTAGTAACAAACCACCACAAAAAAACTGCCTGTCAGCACCCTAGAAATGACCTAGAACACCTCAGTAACACCCTAGTAATAAGCCTCCATACACAACTGCCTATCAACACCCTAGTAACCACCTAGAACACCTTAGCAACAAGCAATGACCTGCCTAGAAACACCTTAGCAACAAGCCACCACACACAACCGCCTATCAGCACCCTAGAAATGACATAGAACACCCTAATAATAAGCCTCCACACATAAGTCTGTTAGCAACCACCTAGAACAGGGGTCTCCAACCTTTTTTTACCCCACGGACCGGTTACGGTTAAAAAAATAATCTTGCGGACCGGGGGGGATGGGGTCTTTAAAACAGGTCTATTCATTTATACTGTTATCAGCACGTTGAAGTAGATTCGTCTCTTGTCGTCTCTGAGAGAATATGCGCTGTTAATGCAGCGTTAGATAACTCCGTCAGTTTTTTACTTTCACTTTCTGTATGACTGAAGTTAAGAGATTCACTGGCATAACTATTGCGCAAAGTTTGCACGTTGCTTGTGTGATATCCATTGGCTCGCCTTCATGGTTTAAAACAGAAATATTTCCAGTATTGCGACGTAACTGCAACCCCCCATGCATATGGATCTTAAACGCAGGGATACATGAAAGAGGAATCAAATCGGTATGCTGCGCTGTCTGAAACACGTCTCTATGCTTGTGCGCACTTCGGGTGTATGCGAGTACAGCACGCAAGCAACGAATTGAGTTCTGTTTCGTTTCTTCTTCTTGTGGTTTTAAATAGCTTGAACGTGTAAATTGGCAAATTAATCTGCGAATCACATGCCGAACGGTGGGGTCTGGACCTGGTCCGTAAATCAAGGATCAACTGCGAAATGTTTAAGCCCTAAAAGCCTATATGACAGATCAGAGCAATCTTTTATTTACTAATTTAACACGAAATCATCAAATTGCTACTCCATATCAATTGCATACAACGAGAATACAGAATAATTAGAACAATCATTTATGCACAATAAATAACAGAGCGTCATATATATACACATTTTCCCCAGAACTTTCTCACGACCCGGTAGGAATTCTTCCACGGCCCGGTTGTGGGTCACGACCCAGTGGTTGGGGACCTCTGACCTAGAACACCTTAGCAATGACTTGACTAGCAACACCCTGGCAGCAAGCACCCTAGCAACCACCTAGACCACAAAAGCAATAAGGAATGGCCTGCCTAGCAACCACCTAGAACACCTTAGCAACAAACAACCACCCAGAACTCCTTAGCAACAGCCAAGGAACACCCCAAGCAGCCATCAAGAAGACTATAACAAGCCGCCACTAAGACCTGCCTAGCAACACCTTGACAACCACCCAGTTTTTCTAGACAAACGTTTATTTTCTAGCTGTTCTTTGCTTTTAAACTTTACACATGTAGTTTTCGCATACTCATGGCACAGGTGTGTCTGAGCTGCAGAATGTTCTGGGCTGTACAGAGATGGCGGCTAGCATGGAGACAGATACAGACGCTGAGAAATGAAGACTGCAGCAGACACCTGAGGGGAAGTGAGATAGCAGCCCTCAGGGCAGGAAACCGCCATCGCTGTGAAATCACCGCAGGGGACGAGTCTCCACTCCTACACACACATGCACACCGAGGTCAACAACACCACAAAAACCACCTCTGCCGTTTCAAACGGCCTCATGGTTTGGGTCCCTTATGACTCGGCAGATTGAGACTGGACAGAACAGCCACACAATATATAGCTGAGTAAAGAAACTTAATTATTGTAATGGTTTTTATCTGCTGCTTTTGTTTGCTTGATTTAGGGCAGTTCTGATGGTTTATATTTTGCAACCCAGAACAACCACACAGACACAAATGTAACATCTGTCATACACCGGTATAAATTATGAAAAAGAAAGGGGAAAAAAAGTACTAATTTACATTATAGTAGTACTAATTTACATTATAGTATATTTTAAATGAGTTGCAATATATATTTTAGTTTAAGTTTAAGCTTTTTTTAAATTAAGAAAAAACTACTTAAGTCAAATGATTAGTTCATTCCAGAATTAAAATTTCCTGATAATTTACTCTTCCCCCATGTCATCCAAGATCTTCAGTCGAAAAGAAATTAAGGTTTTTGAGGAAAACATTCCTTTTCTCATAGTGGACTTCAGTGGGAGCTGATGGGTTGAAGGTCCAACTTGCAGCTTCAGTTCAGCTTCAAAGGGCTCTACATGATCCCAGCCGAGGAATAAGGGGAATTTGACGAATTATAAAAAATAAAAAAAAGTTTATACTTTTTAACCACAAATGCTCTTCTTGCACTAGCTCTGCAATGCGTGTCAGCAACTTCATGCATTACGTAATCACGTTGGAAAGGTGGTGCATGATTAGTTCTTTGTCTTTGGTTCAAAAAAAGTAGGGTAGGGCGAAAAAACTCCATCTCATTTTCTCCTCAACTTCAAAATCGTCTGACATCATTGTTTTACCTTTTTTTTGTAAAGGGCGTTTGACTTTCTTTGCATGTTCACTTTGTAAACACTGTGGTACTACATGACACATGACCTTTCTAACATGTAATGTTGAGCTAGTGCAAAATGAGCATTTGTGATTAAAAAATATATACATATTTGTTTAGAAAATGACCAATCGTTTTGCTAGATAAGACTCTTATTCCTCAGTTAGGATTGTGTAGAGCCCTTTGAAGCTGCATTGAAACTGCAATTTGGATCTTCAATTTGTTGGCTCCCACTGAAGTCCACTATATGGAGAAAAACCCTGGAATGTTTTCCTCAAAACCTTAATTTCTTTTTGACTGAAAAAAGAACGAAATGAAAATCTTGGATGATATGGTGGTGATTAAATTATCAGGAAATTTTTATTCTGGAAGTGAAAAAATCCTTTAAGCTTGTCAAACATATGTGACCCTGGAGCACAAAAGCAGTCTTAAGTCGCTGGGGTATATTTGTAACAATAGCCAAAAATACATTGTATGGGTCAAAATTATCCGTTTTTCTTTTATGCCAAAAATAATTAGGATATTAAGTAAAGATCATGTTCCATGAAGATATTTAGTGAATTTACTACTGTAAATATATCAAAACTTAATTTTGATCAGTAATATGCATAGCTAAGAACTTCATTTGGACAATTTTTTTGCACCCTCAGATTCCAGATTTTCAAATAGTTGTATCTCGGCCAAATATTGTCCTATCCTAACAAACTTATTTATTCAGCTTTCAAATGATGTAGAAATCTCAATTTTGAAAAATTGACACTTATGACTGGTTTTGTGGTCCAGTGTCACATATTATTGTGAACACAATTTAGCAAAAAATAAACATTTCACTTTTCTGCTTTAAATGCCTCCTGAACTGCTTCCCCTTCAAAACAGATTTTTTTTTTTTTTTTTTTTTTGTGATAGATCAACAACATGCCACAGGTGCCGTTGATATAGGTTAACTTGTTTAGAACCCAGAAGATTTCTTTAATAACACTATTATCAGAGTGAGAATCAACTACTTTTTAATTAGGCAAGTTGAATGAACTCAATTACTTCAAATAATTGTTGTGAGGGTGAATAATCATAATGCTCCTTCAAATCGACAAAGTAGAATTAAACTAAACTAAATAACATCAAGTTTTCTGGAATTAAAGGACACCTTATCCATCTAATTCTCAATACCAGATAAGAGGTCTTATATAGGACTCTTAAGTTTAAAAGTGTTCATCTCTATACTGAGAACATTTCCACATGCTGTTGAATATGGAGGCAGAGTTTAATGTGTTTTGTGTCAGGTATGAGAGAAGTGAATGAAGTACTGTCTAAGGTATGAGAGTTTCACCTTTCTCATCAATCATTCACCAGACATGTGACCTTCTCCACTAGTACTTTGGAGTGATGGGAATGTCATTC
Source organism: Tor tambroides (assembly GCA_021397915.2). Taxonomy (NCBI): domain Eukaryota; kingdom Metazoa; phylum Chordata; class Actinopteri; order Cypriniformes; family Cyprinidae; genus Tor; species Tor tambroides. The sequence goes on along the minus strand of JAFVLL020002747.1, from coordinate 27,079 downwards.
ATGAAGAGAAACCTTTTAAAGGGGTTTAAGATACCCACAATCTTTCAGAGGATTGAAGCAGATATACTGTGAGACTTCCTGTGGAAATCTGTGGAACTGGATCGTTAGCAGGTGCTAAACTGGATTTGGAGAGATGAAAGATTATAAAAGATAATTTAAAAAATTCATATTTAGAAATATAAAACAATGTACATACACTACTATTAAAAAACTTTTAAGGTCAGTAAGATTTTTTTGTTTTTTGAGAGAAATGAATATTTTAATTCTGTAATGAAATTAATACTTTAAATGTTCAAATATGAGAGTAAAGAAATTTATTAGGTTACAAAATATTTATTATTTCAAATAAATGTTGTTCATCAAAAAATGAAAAAGCAGCACAACTGTTTACAACATTGACAATAAGTAATGTTTCTTGAGCTGCAAATTAGAATGATCTTTACATAAAGTTGTAAATAAAACAGAGATTATTTATGTTATACAAGAAAATGCAATTTCATTCCTTCTAATTATATTATTTTTTTGTGAAATTTTAAATATTAATATATCTAGAAGGACTGAAATAATATTTTTGTGTAAAACATAAATGATAATTGTTTTATTTACGCATTTATATAGATATAGATATACTACAAAATATTGGTGTGGTGTATGCTATTTATTGACTAAATATGAATATAATTTTATATCTATAGGGTTTTATTATTTCTTAATTGAATCTATAGCTTTCTGTGACTAATTTCTCATTTCCACAAGGCTACTTTACAGAAGTTGCTATGGATAAATATCATGTTAAATGCGTGTAGCTTTCTTTGACTAACTTCTCATTTATCCAAGGCAACTTACAGTAAAACTACAATCAGTACTCACCTTGGAGAAATCGGCTGGAAAGTGCCTCATTCAAGGGCACAGTGGTGATAAAGATCTCCCAATATCGCTCTAATTCACAAGTTGACCCCACCGAAGACACCTCCCCTTAACCACAAAAGACTTTCATCACCCTTTTCAGTAACTGCAGCTATCAATCATCTCACACCATTCTCCGAGGCAGCCTTTGGAACACAGATCATTTTTTTTAACTTGACTGAAATTAAATACGATGTCACGAGCAGCACAAAGCATCTTTCGATATGGATGTACGCATCGATTTAGTAGTCTAGGCATGTGTCTGCCATATCATGTGATAGCAGCTTTTGATTGAACACATTTATATGCACTGAACCACACTGAATTCAGAATCCAGACATAAACATGCATAAAACCCAATGCTCTCGTGTGTACAGGAATGGTTTTCGGTGCTCTCTGTTCTTTTTCTCTCTGGCCTGCATGTGTTTTGCCACAGCAGCAGGATGGAGACTGTAGTGTGTCTCCTGTGAAATGTCTGCCTGCCTGCCTTTGCACTCTATGTTAATGCGGCCGTGCGTCTGCCAGAATTTCTCCCTCACCTGGGCCTGAGCTTGAAGCAACAACCAGCGCCATACAAATAAACAAAGGAGATGGACATCTTCTTGTTAGCAGCAAGATGCCGCCCAGACATACACAGCCATATATTCACAGACACGTGGGGAGTATACGTTCAGAGAGTTGATGTCATACATATTCATCCGCCACTAAAAAAAGAACCGTCACTGTATCCCAGTGTCAGGCTGCACGGTGGAGATCTTTTCCCTCATACACAAATACACTTTAAAGGGATAGTTCACACAAAAATGACAATCCTGGCATCATTTACTCACCTGCATGTCGTTGCAAACCTGTAGGACTTTCTTTCTTCTTTGGAAAGGTGTATTTTGGAAGAATGTGTATTCATGGTGACTCTTTTCAGTATACTTGAAGTGAATGAGGACTGGGGCTATCAAGCTCCAAAAGGACAAAAAAGGTGCATAAAAGTGTTATAAAAGTGGTCCATGCAACTCATGATTCATATATTCCTAATTTTCTGAAGTCATGATATCTTTGTGTGACATACTGTGCTAGCTAATTTCCACCACAGAATAAAAATTTTAAAAAAAGAGTCATTTCAACTTCTCACAATTTTGACTTTTTTTTCTGGCTTGCAATTAAGAGTTTACATCTCTCATAATTTAGATGTTTTTTCCCCCGAATTGCAAGTTTACATCTCATAATTCACTTTTTTTTATCAGAATTGCAAGTTTACATCTCATACTGTAATTTAGACGTTTTTCTCAGAATTGCAAGTGTACATCTCATAATTCAGATTTTTTTCTCAGAATTGCAAGTTTATATCTCATAATTTAGACGTTTTACTCAGAATTGTGTTTACATTTCATAATTCTGATTTTTTTCCTCAGAATTGCGAATTTACATCTCATAATTCTGATTTGTTTTCTCAGAACTGCAAATTCGCATCTCATAATTTAGACGTTTTTCTCAGAATTGCGAATTTACATTTCATAATTCTGATTTTTTTTCCTCAGAATTCCAAGTTTACATCTCATAATTCTGACTTTTTTTCTCAGAACTGCAAATTCGCATCTCATAATTTTGACGGTTTTCTCAGAATTGCGAGTTTACATCTCAGAATTCAGATTTTTTTTCTCAGAATTGCAATTTAGCATCTCATAATTTAGATGTTTTTCTCAGAATTGTGAGTTTACATTTCATAAGTAATGGGGGGGTCAGTCATGGCCTAATGGATAGAGAGTTGGACTTGTAACCCAAAGGTCGTGGGTTTGAGTCTCAGGTCCGGCAGGGATTGTAGGTGGGGGGAGTGAATAACCAGCACTCTTTCCACCCTCAATACCACGACTGAGGTGAGACCCTTGAGCAAGGCACCAAAAACCCCCAACTGCTCCCCGGGCGCCGCAGCATTGGCTGCCCACTGCTCCGGGTGTATGTTCACTACTGTGTGCATGCACTTGGATGGGTTAAATGCAGAGGACAAATTCCGAGTATGGGTCACCATACTTGGCCACACACCACTTCCCCCTCCCCCTATAATTCTGATTATTTTCTCAGAATCACAAGTTTACATCTCATAATTCTGGCTTTTTTTCATCGGAATTGCAAGTTGACATCTCATAATTTAGATGTTCTTTCTGAGAATTGGAAATTTCAATCTCATAATTTAGATGTAAACTCGTAATTCTGAGAAAAACATCTCATAATTCAGTTTTTTTTTGTTTGTTTTTTTTCTCAGAATTGTGAGTTTGCATCCTGCAATCCAGACTTTTTTCTCAGAATTCTGCATGTCAAAGCAGTCAGGTCACGTATTTATAAATATTATAATAAATAGTTCTAAAATAATGCTGGTTCCACAGAAGAAGAAAAATAAATAAATAAATGGGTTTGGAAAAATATGAGATTTTTTCCATTCCTTAAATATAGCGCCTAGAGCCATTTGTGGTTGCAAAGAGTTCATTTACATAACCCTCTCTTTATCCTCTCATCTGACTGATGCCATTTTGGCAGAGTTACAGTCATTACCCTCCAAAGGACGTAAGAGATGTAACTATTAATATTAAAACAGTTCAGCTCCATCAAGCGTATGTCTGCCTCATTCACCTTGGGCCTGTCTAGGGAGCCGGCATCTTATTTTACATTTTTATGTATGGCGTGTCAGACTTGAGCAGATGGTATCTGTACGAATATGGGCGGCTTGTCACCCTTTCTTATCACCTCACACCTTTACCTGACGAATATCACTTCCTGAAACAAGACCCCCTGCTGGAAGTATTGGCAGAGGCCGAGGTGTGTCAGCCCACTCTCGGTAGGACACTCCCAACCCAGACGTGACCTTCAGCGCAAAACTCTCTCGGCTGTCTCGTGCTGCCATTTTCAAGATGCGAGATGGAGACTCTCTCTGTCTGGTTGGTTTAGCATGCAAGGGTTTATTCAATCAAATCACCATGGAGGTGCTATAATGCTTGTTAACCTTCCCCACCACCGGTGTTCAATCGAAAGCAATTTCAATATCCAATCTAACCGTTTTATTCACATTGATAATATGCCAATAACTACAATTGATTCAACATCGATCTAACTAGTTTTTCGCCTAGGGCAACAAACAAAGTCACTTTGTTCTTTGGTAAACAGCTGCTGATGGAGTGGAAATGCTGGAAAAACCGCACTATGCGAAATAGAAACCAGTCCGTACCGTCATGTATTTGCGGTCTTTCGTGTCTGTTCATCCTTTACTTTTTTAACAATTCGGTTCTCTGTCATTGCACTGCAAAACACGCAAGCGTGCCAGAAAACCTCGGCACACGTTTGGGAAGTCATTGCCCTCCCAGGGGAAAAATGTGAAATGCCTCATTTTGGCCGTCCTTCCCAGCACACATTATCCTTTGACTTGTTTTCTCGCTTTTTCTTTCAAGCCTCTTCTGTTTTTCTACTTCAGTGTTGGTAAACCATTTACCAAAACAGCAGATTGACATACTACTTGTACAGTTTGTGCAGTAAATGTATACTATGGACAGTATGCAAATTTGCAGTATGCATAGATGCCTGGATGACGTACTAAATTGCCAAAATGTGCAGTACTCAAGAGAGAACCATGCACAGAATACTGTATCCCACAAATGCAATGTGTCCAATTATAAATTACATTAGTGGCCACCCACTATTTAAATAGCCTTGGAAATATTTTTTTCCCATTATTTTTTCCCATAGGGATTTTTTTTAGTTTTCATTAAAGCATTATAAGCCATGAACCAAACCAACCAGCTATGAGGTGAATCACAACGTTAAGCTTTGATTTGAAGCAGAAAAGTATTTGAAAATTGGACAAAAAGACAATGGTACTAAATGGCTTTAATGAGGGAAAGAACTATAATCCCATGAAGCATTGCAAATGTTAATCAAAATCAAAATTAAAACCAATGGAGAAATTAAAACTACTGATACAAATGTTTAAAGGGATAGTTCACCCAAAAATGAATATTCTGTCATTAATTACTCACCCTCATGTCATTCCAAACCCGTAACACCTTTGTTCATCTTCGGAATACAAGATATTTTTGATGAAATCCAAGAGCTTTTTGACCCTGCATGGACACCAACGCAACTACCATGTTCAAGGTCCAGAAAGGTAGTAAGGACATCATTAAAATAGTCCATGTGACATCAGTGGTTCAACCATAATGTTACGAAGCTACAAGAATACTTTTTGTGCGCAAAGAAAAAAAATAACGATTTTATTCAGCAATTTCTTCTCTTCCGTGTCAGCCTTCGATGCATGTTCACAAGAGTACCACGAGACATGCAAATTTTTGTTTTCTTTGGGCACAGAATTTTTTCTCGTAGCTTCGTAGCTTTATAAACTGTTTCACAGTTAAACCATTGATGTCACATGGACTATTTTAACGATGTCCCTACTACTCTTCATTCAGTTGAACGTGCCGGTTGCATTGCTGGTCTATGCAGGGTCAGAAAGCTCTCGGATTTCATTAAAAAATATCTTAATTTGTGCTGAATGAAGGCCTTACGAGTTTGGAATGACATGAGGGTGAGCAATTAATGACAGAATTTTCATTTTTGGGTGAACTATCCCTTTAAGTAGTTTGAGAATGTAGGAAGACTATTACGTCATTCGCAATGTTTCATAGGAGTGGGTGGACACTCCAGAGTTCTTTTGGTGCAATTTCATTTCAGTTCTGTGATTGGTGGAGATTTCTTTGCAGAATCATGGGTAATATATTCATGTTAAACAGGATTAACATGAAAATAAGTTGAAATAATGCAGGCTGATGGCTTCAAAATAAGCATATTCCATTAATTAACTACCTCATAGCTCACAGCAGGTCTGTCTTTAAAGGCTTATAACTTATTGTTAAAAATTAGATCCCATAAAGAGAAAATGAATAGACTTTTACTTCCAGAACCCAACTGTTGCACTCTATACTTTCCATTTCCAGTGTGACCAATCAAGCTACTACCATTGGTTATGTTCGGAACAGCGTACTAACATACTACACTAATTATTTTTGGAGTATATAGCGCACACAGTAGGAAAATACCTGGATAACCTAGTATTTCAGCAGCCATATCACCCTGTAGCCCAAGACCGGTTACCCACTGAAGCTAAGCAGGGTTGACCCTGGTCAGTACCTGGATGGGAGACCTCCTGGGAAAAACTAGGTTGCTGCTGGAAGAGGTGTTAGTGAGGCCAGCAGGGGGTGCTCACCCTGTGGTCTGTGTGGGTCCTAACGCCCCAGTATAGTGATGGGGACACTATACTGTAAAAAGCACCGTCCTTCGGATGAGACGTTAAACCGAGGTCCTGACTCTCTGTGGTCATTAAAAAATCCCAGGATGTCCTTCGAAAAAGAGTAGGGGTGTTACCCCGGCACCCTGGCCAAATTTGCCCATTGGCCTCTGACCATCATGGCCTCCTAATCATCCCCATACACTGATTGGCTTCATCACTCTGTCTCCTCTCCACCAGTAAGCTGGTGTGTGGTGGGCGTTCTGGCGTACTATGGCTGCCGTCGCATCATCCAGGTGGATGCTGCACACTGGTGGTGGTTGAGGAGCTCCCCCCTTGTATGTAAAGGGCTTTGAGTGCCTTGAAAAGCGCTATATAAATGTAATGAATTATTATTATTATTATTATTATTATTATTTGTTAAAATGCAATGTACTCAATTTGAAGTTCAAGTCCTAAACTTTTTCACTAATTATTATATCATCATAAGCTAAGGCAATTTAATATGGAATTCAATTAAAAATGGTAAATAACAATGAAGCAAAATAAATTAACATTTAATAAATATATATATATATATTTCTAAGTTTGAAGTATTCAGTTTAAATTTGAAGTATTCAGTTAGTTCAGTTCTAGATTCCAGTATTCCATTCCAAACCTAGCCATGGACTGATGAGAGGGCAGCTGGAATTACACAAGCACACAGTTTGATCGATCCTCCCTCTTGATTTTCCATTTCTTATTCGTGGTGTCAACAAGATGAAGAACTTCCCTCCCTTCATCTCTATATTTAAACTATTCTCTAGCTCCTCCTAATTCATCATGCACTTGCTGCTTCCTCATTGGGAACTAATGGCTTTGTGTAAAGAGCCTGTACCACCATGTGTTGGTTTAGCCTGGTGTATTTTTTTTATTTATTTTTTTTTAGTTGCCACTGTAGCATATGGAATTAACCCTGAAGATATGTAACATTTATTTCACACTTTGCAGAACTGTGTCTATTAGTAGTGCCAAATATTTAAATCAAATTTATTTCAGTAAATCATTAAATCATTGTAGATAGATAGATAGATATAAGAAATTCAAACATTTTTAGGGGTCACTGAAAATGTGAATACTATTTTCAGGTTACCAACATCATATTCTGCACGAATCAAGTCATTTGGAAGTGGAAAGACCCTTTTCCCTCTTGCATGTAATTACATTGCTTGTAGCACTAAATGACGGCTCTTTGAATCCTCAGTGCAATGCGTGGTGGGTTGGGACTGCAATTTTAGAAGAAATAAGCGACTAATTTGACATAACATAGCTCTTTTGCACAAACCATTAGGGAATGTCTCCTTTTTTGCAGGTCAGCACAGGCTTGTGGTAAGTTACTGCCATCTATGGTCTGAAAGGCTCTTTTCAATCAAACATTTTATTTTCTTCAATAATACATGCATTGATCACATCTGTAAATTATTTAGAGAAAGACTGGTGAAGGTATGAGATTTATGCTTTAAAAAGATCCAATATGGATGCACGCTTTAAATCTAAAATTCTAGAGAGACCCTAAATTTGCACCACATCTATACAGTAGATTGTATAGAGAAACTATTACATTGCACCACATCTATAAAGTAGATTGTATAGAGAAACTATTACGTTGCACCACATCTATAAAGTAGATTCTAAAGAAAAATTATAATGTTGTGTCTCATATACTATAGATTATAGTATATATGATATTGCACCTCATGTTCTAAATCTAGGCCGGTCTTTTGTAGGTTTTGTAATATTTCCCCATTCTCAAATGTCTGCAACAGTTATCTGAATTAGAATGACTGGCACACAATTGAGATCCGCTCCATTCTAAATTCTCTCTGTCCACCTGCCTAATTTCAGAGGCAGGGGTATCTATCACACTCCGATAGCATCTACATCCAGCAGGCGTTTATTCTGTCGCTACCACTCTGCAAGCTAATGAATCAGGGGTGGACCAAACTCTACAAAGAGATCCTATCAGGGCCTGCCACACTGAACACAAGAAAAATGTATGCAGCCTTTTATTATGAGACAACCCAGCGGGGTGATGGATGGCCCAAATTTAGCCTCAGCAAACTTCACTGAGCTTCTGTTGATACTGGCTGATTAATGACTGTGTGATATGTTCAACAAAGGGAGGATGGTGGAGGAAGAGGAGGAGAGATGAGATTGAAGGAAATGTCTCCGATATTAAGTTTTATTGACTGAAGAGCGTATCGCTAAACATGAGGCCTGGAATGCCAACGAGTTGGCTGCTTAGTTCAAATAATTCGCCATTGACGTCTGTTGTGTTGTGTGAAGTATGAAGCCTGTCCAGGAAACCGGGAAGCCAGGATGATTCTCCAAATGATGCATTTGGAGCAGCTACGGAGAATAAAAGATCTCCCGTGGAAGTGGTCATCTGGAAACTTTTAAAAAACGCTTGGCTGCCCACATCAATCCAAAGAGGCCTATAATACCTGGAGAAAGCCATCCATTAGCATTCCCATTCATCTCAATGGCAGTCGTTTGGCTGGCATTTGCAGCCCCGGAAGAATCTTTGTTCATGGGAACTAAGTGCTAAAATAAAATATATTTGATTTATATGGTTTTGCCAGCATAAAGGAGTGGTTATGGCATCCACCAGCGAAGGCTGTCCAGCCAAACACAAATAAATCATGTCGTCACGCTAACATGCACTGATCAACAAATGTCCATTATTTTTCACGGTCTACTAACTATTTAGACTCATATCAAGAGGGATTTTCAAAGGGCACTGAAGTCATGAGAAAATAATTCTTCCGTAATAGCCTCCCAATGGCCTCTGTAAATATTTATAGAAGATGTCCTATTAAGATCATGTATAGAGGTCCTAGACACAGATAATCTGTAAACAGCTCTTGTTTAACCTCAGTAATTTGGTTTCGCAGGTAAAGCCTAAGAGGCTGGAGTGTAACCAGTCAATCAGACATCTGGTGCACGAATCTCTTCATAGAACAATCAATTCTGTTTCATTACATCAAAGCCTAGATTATTTTCCCTAAAGTGCCCCATCAAATATCATCTGACGGTGGTTTCCTGAGAGTCACAGGAGCTTATTCCAACTGCAAAATTCACAATCAAAAAGCCCTAGATCTTTTACAGTTTGATTGTTATGATGATGGTCTCCATTGTGCCAAGCTTGAATTCATCATCTTTCAACATTGCATTCCCATCACCCCCATGTCGCTGATTTATTGCCACGGCTTATTAATTTCAAGTGCCACTGAACTTCCTGAATGCTGATGGACGTTCTTGATGCGATATATTGATCTGCCCAGAGCTCAAAGACAAAATTGGGCGCTTGGATGTCTTGCAAAGATTGAAAAAAAAATGAATGTCACCAATTTTTTCATCTGTTGCTCATACCTTGTAATATTAAAAAAAGCGCTGGAGATGAAGATGTCATTTTTCTGCTCATCTTTTTTTCTGTAAACTCATCGCAATATTAAAAGTTTAAATAGTGATCATTTAGAGCCTACTGCTGCGACATAAATTAAGGATCCTAATGCTTGCCAAAGTTATTAGAGAAATTAGGACAATATAAACGAGGTGCATATAATAATAATGGGATCTAAGAGGAAAATTGCTAGCCCTGGGGGAACTTGATCAGTTTTTGGGGGGTATTTGGAAAAATTTCAATTTCATGAAACTTACATAACAGCAATAATGACTTTAAAGTACATTACATTACCATTTAAAATTTGGTGTCAAAATACAGTAAAAACAGTCATATTGTGAAATGTTATTTTATAATATTTTAAAATGCAATTTATTCCTGTGGTGTCAAAGCGTAAACTTCAGCAACCATTACTCCAATCTTCAATGTGATTCTTTAGAAATCATTCTGATTTGCTGCTCAAGAAACATTTCTTATTATTTCAATGTGCCTCTTGATGTTTTTGTGGAAACATTATGTGATGCATTATTTGAAATATAAATATTTTGTAACAAGATAAATGTCTTTAATGTCACTTTTGATCAATTTAATGCATCCTTGCTTGCATTTCTTTAAAAAAAAAAAAAAAAACTGACCCCAGACTGTTGAAAATGCATTATAAATGAATTTATTAATGCAATATTTTTTAATTCTATGGATAATGAGGCAACAACAGAACAGTTTTAAATTAAATTTTGATGACCATGTAGTATTTCTCAAAGCAGTTGTTTAAAGAAAAAGTACTCTTGTATAGAGTCATGTTAACCTGCTCTTACAGTAATACAGCTCCTCACTTGCACACTGCTTGTGAATGCAGTGTGAATGAATTGAAATGAATCATAAAAATACCACTTTTTGGCCTCCAAGCAGAGCATATATTTTAAGAGATTCCTTACAAAGCAAGAAGAGGCAGATATGAAAAATAACCTACAAATGGGTAAAAATCTGATGAAAGCTGATGGAAGCAGCATTAGACTTTTCTTACATAATCATCACTTTAAAAGCTTAAGAAGGAGTCAAATGAGTTCGAAATCAGGAGAAAGTCTAAAAATCTTATCCAACTCTCGCAGTTAAGCTGTCAAGTATGTTCCGAACATGCACCGCTCAGCTTTCACAAAGTCTGTCCCCATTCTGATCTGGATGGGCGAACGAGTTTGACTTAACCACCGCGGCCGTCACCGCCACGACAAGTACAATAACCAGGTCTTCCGCTGACTGTCGACAATTTTCTCGAACAATTAAAGCACACTCTGTGATTCATGTTCTCTTTTCTGGGTTACTGAGCGGGCTGTGTTGCTACTGAAGCCTCTCCCTCCAGGTGTGCTCAAACCTGCCATGGAGCGTGTCAGGGAAAGGAAGCCCATGGGAGACCATTAAGCTGCAGCCTTTCTCCCCACCGAGTGTAACAGCAGGTGGGGGTAAAAATAGTGCACCATCTGTTAAAGCAAGGGAGTCTGAATATCTTTCCCGAGACTCAGCAGGGACTCAATTAAAATGTGCATTTTCCATAGTGGCTAAGGGGAGAAGTGTGGCCACCCTGGTCCATGCAGGCACAGATACGGCTAAAGGCCCCCCAGGCGGAGCGGGGTCCACATTTACTGCTTGGGTGACAGGACCGCAGAGAACTAGGCCGTTTGCTCCTTCCAGCCAATGTCTTTCTCTTTGACTTCCCAGTCCTTCAGACCTCGAAAAAAAAAAGATGGTTTTTGTAAAATGGTTAAGTGAAAATGTTTTAAGGTTCAGGACACCTGTGGTTTAACCTCATGTGCATTCAAACTTTAGTCCAACTGCCTCAGGAAACCAAATTCCACAACTGCTTGGAAAATCTGGGAAATGGCATTTGCACGGCCTAGTTTGTCATGGATAAGATTGTGGATCCATCATAATGTGGTTAATCACATCTGCACATGTTGGGAGAATAATACTCAGTGGGAATCGTAGCAGGTGCGGACTGCTGGTTTGAACATGCGCAGTCGCAGTCGGCCCTCGAGGGTCTAACCATTACCCACTCCAAATTCTGAAACAAATTAGTATGACTGTTCTGGGTACAGGCACGAATACCACCTGGCATATGGAACAATCAAAGTAGTTAAGATCCTTAGTCAAGAGACCACCTGCCAGCCAACCATCTCCAGACTCGATTCTTCTTCAACATGTAGTCAAATAATCAAACGTCATTGAATTGAAACAAGAGCTGAAGCAGAAGTTCAAAATGTTGCCATGACAGTCAATCATGAATGAAGACCGTTGATGGTTCATGTTGATGTTAAATGATAGAAAAGATGATCCTTCTTGTGAGCTCTGGAGATGAAACTGGCCTGAAACTAAGAACTGAGATTATAAAAAATAAATAAATAAATAAATAAATAAATAATGGAGCATCTAAATGAACTGTTTTGCTCAAATAAACAAAAAAGTTGAAATATTTAATAATTTTATTAACATGGTCACTTTTTATTAAAATTATATCAAATGTATAATTAAATATATAAAATATTCTATGATATTTATTGTATACTAGAGCTGCACGATTCTGGATAAACTGAGAATCAGGTTTTTTTTGTTTGTTTGTTTTTTTGTCTCCTATAGCGATCACGATTCTCCCACAATTCTGAACTAAACAAAATAACGTGTGACAAAATATTATTCCTGCAGTCTATTTTAAAAGTGTTTAATTTGAATGAATTATTAAACATTTTAATATATATGTGTTTAAAATATAATATAATACACCAATTTTTAAAAAGTGGTTTGAATGAATGATTCAATGACTCACTCATAAATACTTCACTTGTTCCATTACTGGGCTGCATTAAGACATACACCTGCGAACTTCCCTAAGCACTTCCCCTCGGGGGAATCCCCGCTGCCATTTTGAAGTGCATTCCACTTCGTAAAGTGGACGAGGGAAGTTTATATGGACAGACCCTCAACCCCTCGATTTTGACAAAAGGAGCGAGTCTGCTTCATATGCACACTTCAGGCCACTCCATAGACCACAATGCAATGCAATTATGACAGTCGCAGATCGTGTTTAATTTATCCCCACCCCAAACAACTCTATAATATATAAATGATTTTTTTTTTTTACATTTATAACACCATAAGCACACCTATATACATATAGAATGATGCAGCAAACTAATTCGTAAAGGGAAAAATGTAAACAATAAACCAACTCCATAGTGTATTCTAAGTGATCAAGGGCTTAGGACGTTCCAATTCAGCCCATTGCAAGGGTTCTGCCAGTAGTGGTTGTGGCTATAAGGGATACAGCTCCGACTGGACGTGAACAATGAAATTTAATTTTCTACCTGTTAGACTGTTTTATTAACATCTACACCTACCCCAACCCTAAACCTACCCCTTACAATAATGAAAAAAATAGTAGTTATTGTTGTACAGTGTAACAACAATTACGCTGTATTGATGTGTGTATGCCCAGTAGTGCCATGCAGCTGTATTGTATACTATTATAAAATATATCAATTAAAATTATATCAATAATGACATAATACTAATAATAACAACAATATCACTGAATCAACATTTTTTACATAGTAAGCAGTTTTGTGGGGATCAATTTTTGTCTTTTGAGATATCTTTATTATTATTATTATTAACAAGAAGTAGAAGAAGAAGAAAATGTCACTGAATCAACATCAGATGAGATAGAAATTGCTTCTTATAATCACCCATTTTAACCTTGAGTGTCCTTTCCATATATTTCATCTTCAAAAGTACTAGAGTTAGTAATCTGAATTAATAAGCAGCATTTTGTGAATATTCTTGTGAAAAAAAGGTTGACAAATTGTATTAACTATGTTATCTTAATTATAATTAATCATAGTTATATTAAATGTCACTGAACCATCCTGTCTGCATTAGGTTACACCAACAAAAGTGCTTGTTATATGTCAGAGGTAGAAATAGCTCCTTATGGTCACAAGTTTTGACATTGTCAGTGTCCTTTCCATATATTTCTTTCTCAAAAGTTCTAAAAGAATCAATTTGTTGTTAACAGGAATCTGAATTGGTACCAGAATCGTTAAATTCCTTGCCCTTCTCATCCCTATCCATAACACTTCCCAGCTCGTTCTAAATTCTGTAATCTGTGGTGCACAGAGACCTTTTATTTCTGTGTAACACAGCAGGACATGATGGCTTACACTTCAGTGCTGTGTTTGTGCACTTGTGAAGCTGAGAGCCTCTGACTATTCCTGAGCCACTGCTTAAGCAGAATCCATAAACACAGCAGAGGCTGCTATCTGTGTCCGGCAGCTGAATATGTGTCCTTACTTAATCCCGCTTTCTGGAAACAGTCTCCGTAAATCACCTGTCAACTGTAGCATTATTGCTCAGAGGGCTTCATAGAACAGGAACTCGGGAACTCAAACAGTGCAGGAGAGCTCAGGAAAATGGTTGGACTTTTATTAAAAACATCTTTTACTCAAAGATAAATGAGATCACCACAGGGGCAGGACAAAAATACTGGACATGTTTTGCTACAAAAATAAATAACTGCTTTTGTAAAATGTGCCCAAAAATAAAAGATTAAAAAGTTGCTCACCTGACACAACTTGTAAATCTTTTATTTTTGGCATAAGAAATATTTACAAAATAAAAAAGGTGACAGTTTGCCTTATAAATATCTTTTCTACGTGTTCACATGACAAAAACGTACCTCTGGGAACTTTTTCGTAAGACGCGAAATACGTACCAACCAAGTACATATCACTGCAGTTTCCAACAGAAATGAACACTAGAGGCAGTAAAACAGCGAGCACTTGAAATTGTTTTTGTGCACAGTCATGATTACAGCTCCATATGTTTCGCTTTTCGGATATAACAAGCTTGCTTGGTAGCTCAGCCAGCACGGAATTGGAATCAGCCTTTAGGATGTGGAATCCTTGGCTATGAATCCCGTCAAAAACATGACTCACGATTAAAGAGCTAAAAGATGAGAGATTGAAAAACAAGCTAAAACAGCATTCTTGCGATTGCGTTTTTAAGTCACATTCGCTTTTGTTCATACTCTCGGGTAGGTTTTGGTGTAGTGCAGATGGAACATTAACGTCACAGAACATTACAGTTATAGCACCACTCAACAGATTTTTCAGGTCAGAACTGACACCTACAAAACCAACATCACATAAAACAAACCATACTGTATGTACGTTCATCTGTTCCAGGGAAAAAAATGAACACTCTTTTAGCACCACTCAGTGGACATTTCACATCAAACATGTCACAAAATGTACATGGCGGTATGTATTACGCGTCTTACAAAAAAGTTCCAAGAGGTACGTTTTCATCATGACACCAGGTTGTAACTTTTCCATACACTTTTACAGCTTCTTATGAGTGCTTTATACAGTGCCTGATTAGAAAAGTTAGAAAATAACTGGTGTATTTATTCTAAATCATTGCAATATGTTCATTAGTTAACTGTAAGCTAAGCATACTAGCTCTGTTTAAGAGAAACTTTAATTAGTTAGGGCAAGATATCTTAATAACGTGCTACGTTTTTGATCAGGCATAGAGGAAGGAGGATAGAATCTTGTCGACAGCGATTCATTCATCATACAGGAAATATAAGGTCAGGTTGAACACACTGCATTGTGGGATACACTAATTATGAATGCTGCATCTGAATATGCCTACTTAACTAATATAGTAGGTGAAAAACAATATGTAAAAATAATAGTATGTCCAGTCAGGGCCAGCGCCAAGAGAGGGAATTCGCGGGCCTTGCCCTCCAAATGATTTACTGTGACCCCCTTCCCCTGCTCTCCCCTAGACGAGGGCTTAATGAACTCATTTTTATTAAAACCTCAAATTCGACTAAAATCAACTTTTTCAAATTTGTGAAAACAAATTTGTGAAAACTAATTTTTCACTTTTTTGTGTTTAGCTCAAAATTAGCCAGTGCGACGTGCACTTTCTGACTCATTTTGCCAGCACGAGTCACATTTTGCCAAATGTAGTATTAATTAGACTACGTACTGCTGAAAGAATATGAGCAGTATGTTAAAATGATATTTGGAACACAGCTACTGTCTCTTTTAGAGTCATAGCAGCAGAATTCAATTGGCTGGGATTGGTCTGGCCACCAATGAAAGATCTGGGAGAACCAATCATCACATCACTTCACAATGTGTTGTTTATTGTTTCAGTTCCCCCTCTGGCTTTAGCAATTAGGTGTCAGTTGTGGAATAAGCACATCATGTTTTGTTCAATAGCTCCAAACAGTTCTGAAAGGCGACAGCAATACCTGTTCAACCTTGTGCTCAGACTTTCATAACAACAGATTGCTCCGATGATACTTTTTCACTCGACTGAGCAAATTATTTACTGCGTTCACACCATATGGGCTGCGAATTTAAGACCCAATCCCTGAGGTTTATAGACTTTAGATGCTTGACAGCACAGCCATGTGAGAACCGGTGTCTGCCACTGACATCACACAACTTAAGACAGCACAATGATCTTACTGCGATCAGACGGGCCAGACCTTGGCCACAAGAGATGTGAAACATTAGCTGCAAAGCCATGAATTCACATAGCAGCTGATGCCCTGCTAGACTGGAAGTGACTAGAGCTGATTTGCGGGTGTCAACTGTAAATCAATGCAGAAGAGTGACTCCCTTTTCAATAATGACCACCAATAAACAGGCTGACTGACACTTTCTCATTCAGTTGAGTCCTGTGCCTGTCTGGCTCCTATCAATCCCGAAGTTACCACTTCGTCCTCCATCTGATCCCTTTCTCTGAAAATAGCCGGGTTTGCTGAGCTGGGGGCGATTACACAAAGTAATATCGGACTGGCTGTAAAAGTGAGGCTTTTATGGAAAGGTTTCTCTTTCATGAAGTGACTTGTGACACTCATGCCAACTTCACAACTTTTTGTGTCACTCTGGCTTTCTTGGTGAATGCTGTGGCCAGCTACCTGGGGTTTTAATGACTGTTTTTCAATTAGTGTGTGATTCCAACCACCTGCAGGTGTGTCTACGCTGCCATGGCATAATGGCTTTCCGTTAAAACTAATTAGGACCTGGGGAGAGGGACGTACCCGGGCAAGGAAACAACTGTTGACACTTCATGTTTAGGTGTGTGCCTAAGTATGCAGGTCATGCGTGAAATTTTTACTAATTGCAATGAATACACATCAGATACATATTACATATCTGTTTATATATATATATATATATATATATATATATATATATATATATAAAACAGTTCATTTTTTTGTAACTTATTTCAAAAAGTGAAACTTTCATATATTCTAGATTCATTACATGTAAAGTAAAACATTTCAAAAGTTTTTTTGTTTTACTTTTGATGATTAGAGCTTACAGCTCATGAAAGTCAAAAATCCAGTATCTCAAAATATTAGAACATTTATATTTGAGTTTCATTAAATGACCATCCCTAAAATAGAAATTCCGGACATCTCTTGTTCTTTGAAATCACAATAATGGGGAAGACTGCTGGCTTGGCAATGGTCCAGAATACAATCATTGACACCCTCCACAAAGAGGGTAAGTCACAGAAGGTCATTACTGAAAGGGGTGGCTGTTCACAGAGTGCTGTATCAAAGCATATTAAATGCAAAGTTGACTGGAAGGAAGAAATTGGGTAGGAAAAGGTGCACAAGCAACAGACATGACCGCAAGCTTGAGAATACTGTCAAGCAAAGCCGATTCAAACACTTGGGAGAGCTTTACAAGGAGTGGACTGAAGCTGGAGTCAGTGCATCAAGAGTCACCATGCTCAGATGTCTTCAGAAAAAGGGCTACCAAGCCACTTCTGAAACAGAAACAACGTCAGAAGCATCTTACCTGGGCTAAGGAGAAAAAGAACTGGACTGTTGCTCAGTGGTCCAAAGTTCTCTTTTCAGATAAAAGTAAATTTTGCATTTCATTTGGAAATCAAGGTCTAGAGTCTGGAGGAAGACTGGAGAGGCACAGAATCCAAGCTGCTTGAAGTCCAGTGTGAAGTTTCCAAAGTCAGTGATGATTTGGGGTGCCGTGATGTCTGCTGGTGTTGGTCCATTGTGTTTTATCAAGCCCAATGTCAATTCAGCCGTCTACCAGGTACTGTTGTAGAACTTGAGACCGGTCTTAAGACCATTTTTTGATGGTCTTGGTCTTGTCTTGTCTTGGTCTTGGTCTTGTCCCTGGTCTTTTCCCATCTGCTGACAAGCTTTATGGAGATGCTGATTTCCTTTTCCAGCAGGACTTTAGCACCTGCCCACAGTGCCAAAACCACTTCCAAGTGGTTTGCTGACCATGATATTACTGTGCTTGATTGGCCAGCCAACATGCCTGACCTGAACCCCATATGGAATCTATGGTATATTTTCAAGAGAAAGATGAGAAACAGTCGATCCAACAATACAGACGAGCTGTGACAGAGGCTCAATAGTGTCTCAGCAGTGCCACAGGCTGATCGCTTCCATGCCACGCCTCACTGATGCTGGAATTTGTGCTAAAGGAGCCCCGACCAAGTATTGAGTGCATAAATGAACATACTTTAAAGAACTTGAACTTTTCTGTTTTGCAAATCCTTTTTTTGATTGATCTTAGGAAATATTCTAATATTTTGACATTGGATTTTTGACTTTCATGAGCTGTAAGCTCTAATCATCAAAATTAAAACAAAAAAATTTTTGAAATGTTTTACTTTACATGCAATGAATCTAGAATATATGAAAGTTTCAAGTTAAATAAGTTACCAAAAACATTTACTTTTTCACGATATTCTAATTTTTTTAGATTCACCTGTATATAAAAAATAAGTGTATCTGCCAGTTGCAGAATCAGATAAAAAAAGTTATCTTTTCTTCTTTTTTTTTTTAAAGTGATGAAAAGAGGCATAGAGACTTTAAGAGAGAGAGAAATTGTTGGATATCTTACAGCTTGAAGGTTGTTTTTGAGCCAGTCATATATCAGCAGAATGAGTTGGCCTGTGACAGAGCTCGGAGCACCTTGGATCTCGACCCAGCGATGGGCATCCAGATTTCCTGGGCTGCTCGTGCACTAAGCATTCCAATAGGATGATGAGAAATGTTGTTTGCTTTAGGCCACAGTATATCACTCTACGGCCTTGCCACTTGTTGACAACTGTGACCTTGTTAGAATCTATAAGTGAGACATCCACTTTCAAGTCGTAAAAACTGCAAAGACTTATTACATTTTTTCCCCCATTAGTTCTACCCCTGAAGACACACACACACACACACACACACACACACACACACATATATATATATATATATATATATATATATACAGAAAAATTAAACCAACCTCATACTATCATCATCACAGAGGAGGAATTTTTTGTTGTTGTCGTTGTTTTCCTCTCATTTAATGATGGCAATAGAATTATAAAGGATTCACCTGAAGTTCAAAGATCTTCCTGACAAGTTCACGGTTGAGTCTGGCAATTCAGTCTGCTCTAATACCGTTCTTCAAAGAACCATATTTTTCTTATTGTGATGAAACCTTTTTTCAACATAAAGAAACTTTCATGCAATGGAAAAGTTCCATGGATGTTAAAGGTTCTACATAGAACCAAAAGTTCCCAGTAAAAAAAATATTAATTTTTAAGTGTATAGTGGGCCCTTTTCAACTAAATGCATCCACAACGAAACACAGCATCTACCATTATATCCTATTTCTTGCTGCTTAACACCAACAAAAAAAAAATGTACCAAACAAAAACGACACCTCATTCATTTTTTTTTTAAGCAATTACCATCTTCAATTACCAATGCAGCAACTCTTGAGGAGCATTTTAGATTATAAATCAAGGTAATTGGCAATTAGGATTTGCTTAATGGTATAGAACAAAAACAAAGTTACCCTAATAATTCTCATTTCAGAATAAAAAAGCATCCCTTCACCCCAGCAGTCTCGCTGACTTTGATTGTAGCATCTCATAAGTATTTCAGCCGTTTCGACAGCAAACAGCCTTTCTGCCACCGAGCATGCCATAAACAGAGCCTTATAAAAATTGTTTTCAGCATTACTGTCATGTAAGACACTCTCTCCCTTCAGCTCCCCGTGAGGCGGCCGCCTCGGGCTCCTGCTCCACGCTGAGCCTCTCTGATCTCAAGACCTAGAGGCTATGACCTCATTAGCATACTCCCGTAAACAGACTACGCTTTCCGTAAACAACAGCCTCGCTCGGCGCGAACAACGGATGATGTGGGCAGAGGTCGTCCTTACCCGCTGAACGGCGAGCTGCGAGAGGCTACGCTCGTAATGAATAGAGTTTCGATTTAGGGGACTGCGGACGGTCTAGAGTTGGTTCTCTGTTTACAAATCCGCTAGAGTAAGTAGAGGCGCATTTGCCTCAGATGCATTGTTACAGCCTATCCTCCGCCCGTGGCTGTTCCTTCACGTGGTGGCCCGTGTAGCGGAGGACTGGCGTTAATGGCCCCTCTCCTAAAAGGCTCTTAGCTGAGTCGCAGTCCTAAGCCTCTCCCTGGGCTCTCCATTTGTTCTACCTCTGCATCCCAGTCACGGCAAATAAACAACCTGAAGCATGGAGAATGGCAGCTCTGCTCTCCTCTCCTCTCTAATTTAGATATCCCGGCTTCACAGCTGAGGGAGATTAAAGAGTGTGGCGCATGGGAGTCAGCCTACAGCCACAGCGAGAAGCCATCTGGGTACATATCACAGCCTCTCCATGCCGCTTCCTCCCGCCCTCCAATCAGAAGAAAGGAGACGAGCTGCATGTGCTGACAAAGACGTCTGCTATGAGGGGTGAGTTGGCAGAATGCATGCAGAATTTAAAGACAACTCTAATAAAGCAATAAGACACGGAGTGTATTATCACAGCTAAGGGGGTTTGGAAGACAACAATGGAGCTCAACATAAAACTCAACCTAGGCTCATTGGGAAAATGTGCTTTTACCTACGTTTTGGAAAACTCCAAAAACATATCTATACACATACAATTCACTGCAGTTTCTAGCTAAAATGAGCACTAGGTCGCGGTTAAACACCAACAACTTTTATTCTTTTCACACATATCATGATTAAAGGGGCAGATTGTTGATTAATAAAGAATTATGTTCACACAATCCCTTGAACAATCCTATGTTATGACCTCAAAACACTTTTACTGCAGCACATGATTTGTGAAGTTTGAATCACATTACACGCTCCATTTCAATAGCTTTTCTGATGTAGTAAACATGCTCGGTAGCTCACCCTGTACAGCACTGCACTTGTGATACAAAGCACTTGAGTCACTAAAAGAGCTCAAAAAGACTTCCTTCTGCTAAAATAGCATGGTTGCTTCAGCAAATACAAACAGCTTTTCATAACACTACCAGTTAGGTTTAGGGTGGAGTTTAGTGTAGATGGAACACTATTTTCAAACGCAATTGAGCATTATCCTTTAACAGCACTCATGGCACTGCTACGATACGTACAACAACCAATTTTTTTTTCTGAAAAAAAAAAGCCAGAGTATTTCTGTGTTGCTGGTTGGTTTCTAGATGGTTGTTTAATCAAAAAGCCCAACTTTCTTAATTGAGAGGGCATTGGTGCCTCTTTCAATTTAAATCTATGGATTTTTTTTTTTCATCCGGCAGGCAAAATTGATCTTCTGATCATATAAACATGCAGTACACCTTAACAAGTCAGTATATTTGAGGTAGGATGAGTCACATGCAAGGCTTAAAATGTATATTTTGAACAAAAAGTGAGTTAACAACATGCCGGAATTATTGCAATTATGCAATTACTGCAATTATGAGACTCTTGTAATTGTAGAACTCCTTGTAAACATAATTTTCTCAGAGCTTATACCTGACCCCTGCAACATCATGATGAAACACTCAAAATGCCAGTTGCTTCATAAGGTAATTTTAGTTAAGTAGTTATTTTGTAGTATTTTTGTTTAATAATTCCTATAATTGATTACTGTTGAAGTCTTAATAATGAAAGACATACACACATATCTATCTATCATATATATATATATATATATATATATATACACACATATATACACACATATATACACACACACACACACAGTATCTCACAGAAGTGAGTACACCCCTCACATTTTTGTAAATATTTTATTATATCTTTTCATGTGACAACACTGAAGAAATGACACTTTGCTACAATGTAAAGTAGTGAGTGTACAGCTTGTATAACAGTGTAAATTTGCTGTCCCCTCAAAATAACTCAACACACAGCCATTAATGTCTAAACCTCTGGCCACAAAAGTGAGTACACCCCTAAGTGAAAATGTCCAAATTTGGCCCAAAATGTCAATATTTTGTGTGGCCACCATTATTTTCCAGCCCTGCTTTAAGCCTCTTGGGCATGGAGTTCACCAGAGCTTCACTGGTTGCCACTGGAGTCCTCTTCCACTCCTCCATGACGACATCACAGAGCTGGTGGATGTTAGAGACCCCACAGATGCTCAATAGGATTTAGGTGTGGAGACATGCTTGGCCAGCCCATCACCTTTACCCTCAGCTTCTTTAGCAAGGCAGTGGTCATCTTGGAGGTGTGTTTGGGGTCGTTATTATGTTGGAATACTGCCCTGCGGCCCAGTCTCCGAAGGGAGGGGATCATGCTCTGCTTCAGTATGTCACAATACATGTTGGCATTCATAGTTCCCTCAATGAACTGTAGCTCCCCAGTGCCGGCAGCACTCATGCAGCCCCAGACCATGACACTCCCACCACCATGCTTGACTGTAGGCAAGACACACTTGTCTTTGTACTCCTCATTTGGTTGCTGCCACACACGCTTGACACCATCTGAACCAAACCAAGTTTATCTTGGTCTCATCAGACCATAGGACATGGTTCCAGTAATCCATGTCCTTAGTCTGCTTGTCTTCAGCAAACTATTTGTGGGCTTTCTTGTGCATCATCTTTAGAAGAGGCTTACTTCTGGGACGACAGCCATGCAGACCAATTTGATGCAGTGTGTGGCATATAGTCTGAGCACTGACAGGCTGACCCCCCACCCCTTCAGCCTCTGCAGCAATGCTGGCAGGACTCATACGTCTATTTCCCAAACACAACCTCTGGATATGACGCTGAGCACGTGCACTCAACTTCTTTGGTCGACCATGGCGAGGCCTGTTCTGAGTGGAACCTGTCCTGTTAAACTGCTGTATGGTCTTGACCACCGTGCTGCAGCGCAGTTTCAGGGTCTTGGCAATCTTCTTATAGCCTACGCCATCTTTATGTAGAGCAACAATTCTTTTTTCCGGATCCTCAGAGAGTTCTTTGCCATGAGGTGCCATGTTGAACTTCCAGTGACCAGTATGAGAGAGTGAGAGTGATAACAACAAATTTAACACACCTGCTGACATTTTCACTTAGGGGTGTACTCACTTTTGTGGCCAGCGGTTTAGACATTAATGGCTGTGTGTTGAGTTTTTTTGAGGGGACAGAAAATTTACACTGTTTTACAAGCTGTACACTCACTACTTTACATTGTAGCAAAGTGTCATTTCTTCAGTGTTGTCACATGAAAAGATATAATCAAATATTTACAAAAATGTGAGGGGTGTACTCACTTCTGTGAGATACTGTAACTTATTTCAAAAAGTGAAACTTTCATATATATTTTAGATTCATTACATGTAAAGTAAAACATTTCAATAGATTTTTTGTTTTAATTTTGATGATTAGAGCTTACAGCTCATGAAAGTCAAAAATCCAGTATCTCAAAATATTAGAATATGTACATTTGAGTTTCATTAAATGGCCATCCCTACAGTAAAAATTCCGGGTATCTCGTTGTTTTCTGAAACCACAATAATGGGGAAGACCGCTGACTTGGCAATGATCCAGAAGACAATCATTGACACCCTCCACAAAGAGGGTAAGTCACAGAAGGTCATTACTGAAAGGGGTGGCTGTTCACAGTGCTGGAGTGCTGTATCAAAGCATATTAAATGGAAAGTTGACTGGAAGGAAGAATTTGGGTAGGAAAAGGTTCACAAGCAGCAGGGATGACTGCAAGCTTGAGAATACTGTCAAGCAAAGCCGATTCAAACACTTGGAAGAGCTTCAAAAGGAGTGGACTGAAGCTGGAGTCAGTGCATCAAGAGTAACCACGCTTCAAGAAAAGGGCTACCAAGCCACTTCTGAAACAGAAACAATGTCAGAAGCATCTTACTTGGGTTAAAGAGAAAAAGAACTTGACTGTTGTTCAGTGGTCCAAAGTCCTAAAAGTAAATTCTGAATTTCATTTGGAAATCAAGGTCTGGAGGAAGACTGGAGAGGTACAGAATCCAAGCTGCTTGAAGTCCAGTGTGAAGTTTCTGAAGTCAGGGATGATTTGGGGTGCCGTGACATCTGCTGGTGTTGGTCCATTGCGTTTTATCAAGTCCAAAGTCAATGCAGCTGTCTACCAGGAGATTTTGGAGCACTTTATGTTTCCATCTGCTGACAAGCTTAATGGAGATGCTGATTTCCTTTTCCAGCAGGACTTTAGCACCTGCCCACAGTGCCAAAACCACTTCCAAGTGGTTTGCTTACCATGATATTACTGTGCTTGATTGGCCAACCAACATGCCTGACCTGAACCCATATGGAATCTGAGATATTTTGAAGAGAAAGATGAGAAAGTCGATCCAACAATAGAGATAAGACTCAATAGTGCCTCAGCAGTGCCACAGGCTGATCGCTTCCATGCCACGCCTCACTGATGCTGTCATTTGTGTTAAAGGAGCTCTGACCAAGTATTGAGTGCATAAATGAACATACTTTAAAGAACTTGAACTTTTCTGTTTTGCAAATCCTTTTTTTTTTTTGATTGATCTTAGGAAATATTGTAATATTTTGACTTTCATGAGCTGTAAGCTCTAATCATCAAAATTAAAACAAAAAAACTTTTGAAATGTTTTACTTTACATGTACTAAAATCTAAAATATATATATGAAAGTTTCACTTTTTAAAATAAGTTACAAAAAAATGAAGTTTTTCACGATATTCAAATTTTTTGAGATGCACCTGTATATGTATACATATACAATAATATATATATATATATATATATATATATATATATTATTATTTTTTTTTTTTATGTATTTATTTTTTCACAAATACATATATACGCACACACATATATAACACACTGATCTGCTAAACTACGGTTTTTGTTATGCAACAGAAATTTAGTAAGAGAAATGAAAAGTGAATTCAGGGCAAAGTGACTGATTTCCAACTGGCTAATTACTGTCCATTCAATAGCCAAACTCCTAGATGAGATTGGATAAATCCTCATTTTTCTTCTGCCAGTAGGTGGAAAAAAAAAAAAATGTGAGAGTAGAGAAGTGACCTCCTCGTCAAACAAGGGCATTTCCTAATATAGCCAAGCTTAGAACTAGACACACAAAAAAATTAAAGCCAGAACAGCAGAGCCGGTCTCCACTAGGGGTCAGCCAAACCACTGGCCATGCAAATTGGCTACTTTAATGGTAATAATGAAAGTGGAAAGAAGGCGGAGGAGAGCTGGCCTGGTTTCATTGTGCTGGCAGAGCAGCAGTGACATGCTGCTATTTAGAGAGCTGAAAAGAAGCCTACAGCACTGAACTGAGGCGTGACAACTCTGGAAGTAGCAGCAGTCCTCAAATGGGTCAGGATGGACTGAATATTAACTAGGCCCTGCACACTAGTTCTCGCAGCAGTATTATGCTGAAAATTGAACATGCAAGCTCTGGCCCTGCCTACGCTTTCTGTAACACACATTCTGAAATGGCAGGAAGAACACTGATTGCATTAAGATTATAAAATTTGCTGTAAGACAGAGAGAATGGTCAGAGACCATTATACATTATAAAGCATTACATATAATATACAAGAACCTAAGTATTTTCCATTTTATTTTATCCCTGGAAGTTCAGCTACTCTATCTATCTGTCTAGCTATCTATCTATCTATCTGTTGTATTTTCTTTCTATCATCCATCCATCCATCTATCCATCAGTCTGTCCGTCTATCCATCTATCCCAATATTTACCTATCCTATAGCTATCTATCTATCTATCTGTCCTCATTTTGCACTGAGAATACCGAACAGTACATTTTTCTGACGGCTTTGGTTTGATACTTTTTAAGAGCAATAACCCTCTGTTGACACTGAGCGAATTGAATAAAACATCTCTGAAGATGGATTTTAAAAAGCATCAAATCCCATGTCAAACACGCACTGACACCATCCAATGCTGCCACCTAGTGGTTCACATAAATCCATAGCTGCCTTGTGGAAATGTCAGCCGCGAGTTCAGCACTTGAAGCTTATGAACAATGATGGGCCAGTTTTTAAGGCATCGAGGTTCTAAAACACCGCATCGGCTCAGACCACTCCAGTGAATACATGTCATGTTTAATTACCTAATGACTTCCAAACAAGCATGTAATGAAAACAAAGCCTCCATTACAACAATAAATGACTCAAACGCCAGCGAGACAGACCTGAGACCTGAGAACCACTGCCATTTTGGCGCCAGCAGCTGCCGTCTAATTGGTCCTGCTTCCAAGAACTAGCAGCTATGGGGTTAGCATTTTACAGTAACACTGAAATCGCTATTGGCATCCTGGGCATAATAAATCCGATAAAAGGCTTTTGTGAGAGGAAATCAGGGGAGGTTGTTGTGACAGTGCTCATTATATGTGTGAACTTTGCAAAACTTTGCCTGCGAAATCTAGAATGTTGACCTTTTCTCTTCTTTCCTCTCATTCCTTCATTTTTCCTACTGACTTCTATCTGACACATCGTTAACTATTAAGGCAGTCCTATTAGCACGGGAAAGGGACGAAAACGTATGCGTTTCCTCACGTAATATATCCTGAGCCTTCTGACAATCCTGTCTCCCTGGTGCTCATTGTAGTCTTTACCGCTATTGATTTTTATCATAGATAAGGCGGTTAAATCTCCCCAAGAGCTCTAAATCCTTCCTCTCTTCACCCAGAAGCATTAGCTTCCTCTGCATGCAACAGAAAATGATCTTTTCTTTCTGGTTTTGGGGGACCTCTTATCTCTCAGGAGATAAGCCTCAGTCATGCTGTATAGGGCAAAAGATATAGACAACAATACAGAATGAGGATGACTGATAGGAATCGGTGCAGGCTTTGCATTTGAAACATACACAGGGATAACTTGTGTTATTATGATGCACATGGATATAATGTTATATACACACACACATATACATGATGTGCTACTGTTTTTCTAAATATTTACATATTGTGTAAATTATGCTGTTATTGCAATGTAATAACTGTGTAATTATATTGTAATACATGTGTATTAAGCCTGTTTTCTGCTAGTAAAACTATGGCGTTATTTTTTAGTCAAAAGTTATGAGCGTGTAAGACATGCTCACGAGCACATTATGTTATTTCACACGCGCAAAAATGAACCTT
>JAFVLL020002745.1:0-118473 GCA_021397915.2 Tor tambroides | reverse complement strand
AAGCCGAGCTCATTGTAGCTGCGCCTGAGGGTGAATCCAAGAGACTGCAGTCCTGTTGAATGTCTTGCCAACTTCAGAATCCTCAATATTCTCATGATACGGAATATCTGCACCACCCTCCTCACGTTCTGGAACTGCAGCACGCTTTTGTTCGACTCGGTCAGAAAAATAGTGACGTAGTAGGGTAATATAGCTAATAAGTCAATGACATTTAGTGGCCCTTTGAAGAATTTCCACTTGTTTGGAGATGACAGGAAGCGCAGGAGATACTCCATTGTAAACCATGCAATACACACGGCTTCAACGTGAGCGAGTTGAGGATTGTCATTGGCCTGGCCAAATTCATCTGTCACTTGGAGTTCAGGCAATGTATTCAGGGAAAGTGCAACAGTTGAAAGAACGATGAACAGAATGGATATGATGGCCAATATCTGTAAGAGAAAGAAAAAAAATGCGTAAGTCATTATGTTTTTTCTTGGTTCATTATGCAAAATGTACAAAGATTTTGTACAGTGCTAAAGATAAACTTGCAACAATATGTTTAGTTAAATTGTGTACTTATGCAATGAAAGCACGAGCGCAAAGCCTTTCTGTCTCTCTCTTTACACACACACACACACACACACACACACACACACACACAAATCTTATTTTCTTAAAATAATGTTTTTAAGGATCCATTAAAATGAAAAGCAAATCCATTTTAGTGGATAATTAAATAGAAAGTTAATATTACTTTCTATTTAATTTTCTACTAAAACTTGATTAGTTTTAAGTTATTTAAGGATCCCTTTGCTTTGCAATTAAATATTGTTGGCAACAAGATTAAAGCTTAAAAAACAGTCTGACTTTATTTGTCTTAATTTCAGCCGTTACATCCTCAAAAGCAATCACTAAACTTTCTTTTGCATGCCTCTTCTTGTGTATCTCAAGCATCAAGATCAATTGGTCCTAGAACAGCTCCGGAGAATTTGATAACATAAAAACACAGTAAATCCATTTTGTTATGATTAGAGGAGTCAGATTTTGTTTGCGTTTTGTTTGTGTGTCGTGGGTGGGATCGGAAACCATAAAAATAAGGGCATAAATAAAACCAGTACAAAAATATCATCCCATTTTCTTTGATTACCTGTGTTGAAGGGGACCTCAATGAATGAGCAAGCATATGGCATGAATATCAAACAAGAGCATGAATGAAGTGACACAGCTCTCTGCCCGTAAATGGCTCCAGTAAATGAATGAGTGGGAGGATCAAGCGTGAGCAGACCTTCCTGCCACTATTGACCAACTGCAGGTTGAGCTTTTCCAATCTAAGCAGGTCGAAGACAACAGCCATGCCTTCACCCACGTATTTCTCACTGCACCCTATCTGCTGGGAATAGTTCATTCAACATGCACTATTGGTCACCTGTTAAAAAAAAAGATATCTTGCTTTTTTAAAGACCTGGCAAATTCTTTGTTCCCTCAATGATTGTTCCATTCTTTATTGTCTGGCACTCCAGTAAAAGAGGGATTTGGTCATATGTAACTTGTCACATGGACACGCCACCTGATGTACTGCAATAATGTTCTTTATCTAGTATTCCTTTGTAATCTCCTGCATCTTCAGATGTTTTGCTAGATTGTGATGACGGACAAACAAAAACTCCAAGAGCTCAGCTACCGAACAAGCAGCAAATTCAAATAATGTCATATATGATTAAACATCTCTAGAATTTCTGGTTCCTTTTGCATAATTCGAAATCCTAAATCAGTTACTGAAGTGTCTCATATATCTAATTTATCTTCCTTTACAAATATTGATTCCTGGCCAATGTAAAACCGCATGCTAATGTTCCATTTCCTGTGGTGTACCATGAGTCTATTACATAAGCCAGCGCTCTGTACAGCTGTGAAACTGCAGGACACAGTTTTATGTACAAGTAACATTTACTTGCTTTGCTACTGTATTAGAAAAAATAGCCATAATATATTCAGAAATATATGTAAAAATGGTTATACTTTATTTTAAGATGTCATTGTTACAGTGTAATTATACATTTAAGTACTGAAAAACATTAATTAACTACATGTACTTACTATATGGTTAGGGTGTGGCTTAGGGTTACTTGCATGTAATTATGCATAATTTATTGTTATTATACATGTAACGTGTGACAAGGACACCAAAGTGTTACCCATTAGGTCTCCAGGAATATTAGGGCTAATGAATCAGATCTTCCATGACAGACCTAGAGCCTTTTATAAATGAGAGTAGGATTGATATTTATTAGGAGAGACGTCTCTCAATCATCTCTAGCGCAGTTCAGGTGATTCTGAAGGGTGCATAACTTTCTCTGACCCTGACGTGTCAGAGGAGTGAACACTCTCTTTTCTTTTGTAGAATTCTGTCAGGATTACATTGAAATTGTGGCTGTTACTAATGCAATCAACAGCAAGTTATTATTTTAGTAAGATGAGTATGATTTAGTATGAAGGAACAGTGTAGGGACAGACTCATTGTTTAAATTTAAGTATAAAGACTTTATATTTTCAGTATAAAGTATAAAGTATTAAGTTATTTTTTTTATATTTTGAGTTATCTGTTTTTGCAAATGAACTCTTTATATACAACATGGTGTTTTTTAACCATTAAATAACTGACCTTTAAATAGTCACTGTATTAAAGAAAATTTAAAATATTATGTGGAAAATATTATTTTGGATGCTAGGGGGTCTGGGTAGTCAAAGTAAATGTGTTAACATTAATTAAATATATTTAATGCAATATTTTAAAACACATGTACAGAATTTCATATTATTGTTTCAATCTGCTTTCTAAAGAATGGTTGGAAATCATGAGATTAAAGGGACAGTTCACCCAAAATTAAAGTCTGTCATCATTTACTCGATCTCAAGTTGTTCCAATGAGTTTCCTGTATGAATTTCTTTCTTCTGTTGAACATAAAAGAAGATATTTTGAATAAAATGGGTCAACAAACAGTTAATTTTTAGTTGAACTATCCCTTTAATAATCATTCTTTTATTCTATTGACAGTCCTGGGCCTTAATTCAAAATAAATCACTACTGTTCAAAAGTTTGGGTTCAGTAAGATTTTTTTAAAGAAATTAATATTTTTATTCAGCAAAGATGCATTAAATTAATCAAAAGTCACAGTAAAGACATTTCTGGAGGATTATGTGACAATGAAGACTGGAGTAATGGCTGTATATATATAGAAAACAGTAATTTTTAAAAAATATTTGTCTTTTTACTGTATTTTTCATTTTACTGACCCCAAACCTTTGAACAGCAGTGTATAGGATATTTTAATGTGCTTTGGTCCCACAAAAGTGGCCCCTCATTCTTTTTGTCTTTTTGTCTTCTGTGTTGATTTCTACTGTATTGTTCTTGCACCATTAATGCAAATGATACTGCATATCCGCAGTGGTGAATAAAGTGATAGTGATGTCATAAAGGGAGCAGCTTAAGTGCCCGCTCATTTAAAACACTGAATCTGTCCAATATTACAAGCCATCCGCATACATGGTTAAACCATAATCTAAGGCATGCTCAAGACCAAAGATCTGGCCATGAAATGAGCTAATGCGTTTTATCTCAGTCCACAGAGTTCCCGCTTTTCTACATTTTGTAAAGCAAGAGCGCTTGTGGTTCAGGAAGTATTATAATGAGCACTCGGTAGAAACCTATTAGCAGCATGTCCCATCAGTCAAGCATGGGTTTTCTGAAGAAGTGTGAAGTCATGGTGTTCTGAGGACACTGAGTGCCATCTTACATCTACTCTCCTGAGTAACTTCAATCCCGTTCCGGATTACAGCAGTAGCGTTGTGTCCTTTATCTGCACTGCATGTACTTGTGCATGTGTTGTGGAATTCTTTTAGCTACTAAAGTCATAAATATTATTTAACCTCCCGCCCTAACTCTTTCAATCAATCAGTCACATGCTTGCACCTCCAAAACAGCAGGAGCTGCATTGGAAATCACATACCCACAGGCAACATTACAGAGAGTGGGGTCAAATGAATACGGATCAAAGTGTCTGACCTTATTTCCGTGAATCCTATAGAAGTGGCCTGCATTAACTTAAATGAAGTGGGAGTTGTTAAAGAGATAAGTTACGATGTGCATCCATGTATGCTTCATTGGGATAATCCCTTTAGGAAGGACTCCATGGCCCTCGTTTTCTAACCCAGGAACAGCTTGCAAGGCTGCTCGCTTCTGCCTGTCCATTAACGGCATTGCCACACATTGCCTGTAGTTGTTTTGTCTGTTACAAAAGCTCATCCAGCAGCTTCCAATAAATTTATAAAATGTGTTACATGAGTTTTGGGATTAAATGTTTTGTCCTGTGCTGCAAAGATATGTGTAACAAAAAGGGATACATGCCTCTAAAAAAAATATGGCATTGGGGCAGTGTTAACAAAATTACAGAAGATGATGGTGTTAATGAAGAGTTTTAATTGCAACTAAAATTTAGTCTCAGTAAAAAACCTTTGCTTGACCCAAAATGTAAATTTTGTCTAAGTAAAATTAAATTTTAATCAAACGAAAGTCAGTGCAAAAATAAATAACGTGCAAAATTAAGTGAAATATTCTACATATTGTTCTACGTGAACTTTTTTACGTGTTCAAACATTTTTCATATTAAGTAATTTTTGTCTGAGAAAAATCAAATTTTAGTCAATGAACATAACATAACATTTAATTTTCATTTACATTTTTACTTTGACAAAAGTGCAAAATTAAACCAAATAGTAAAATTTGCGAGTTTCAGTTAGAATTAATTTAGTACACACGCGCCCTGAACAAAACTCAGTGATGACGCCTCTGATTGGGCGTTGTGTTCATAAACTCAACAGAATCGTGCGTGATTGGTTATAATGCGCAACGCAGTACAAACATGTAAAAAGAAATATATGACCCGTGCTGCCAAAATGAGTCGGAATGCGCACAGGCTAATTTTGAGCTATACAGGCAAAAAAGTGAAAAAATGACGATTTTGTAAAAATAAAAATAAGTTTTTGAAAATTTGCTCATTGTGACTCATTTTGCCTGCACAGGTCACATGTAATTTTACTTAATGCTTATGGGAGGTCCGCCCCTAAAACCCATTCGAACACTGGGTATACCTGAACCACACACACACACACACACACACACACACACATACACATCATAAGAAAAATTCTATAGATAAACAGAAAAGGTACTGGAAATTTTGGTGAATATTCCAGTTATTTTGTCTCCCATGCAGTTTTCAATATATAACCAAAAGTTTTCCAAGACTGAAACAAATAATCAGAGAGCTAATGTAAATATTCCCAGGCTGGCCGATGTTTCTCAGGCTGGTTTGTGTCATCGGAATAAGAATGAGGAGAGCAAATAAATAAAAGAAATTCCACTTCAACCTCTGCTTATGTGGACATAAGTCTCACTGACTGCTCTGACAAGCTCAAGAGCCTTTGGACCCACCAAGCACAGCCAGACCAAGGGTTGAGCAAGCAGCTTTGAACATTCTGTCTTTTCTCAACCCAGATCTTTTCCATGTAAAGATGTTCAATAGAAAAACTTGGTGAAAAAATCCAGACAAACCTGCTAAAGCATGAAACATCTACTTGCTTTATGGTCCCAAGGTTTTAATCACCTGTCACCTCTTCCATCTAGCCCTATGAATATATTCTTCCACTGGGACTCTAACTTCCATTCAGCCACCTGTCACCAGCGACAGTCATGTAATTTCCTGTCTTTCTTCGTTGTGGTTGAGCCTCACCTGCGCGGCGTGCAAGAAAAATGACCTGGGCCACACCAGTCTGTCTGTCAACCATGTGAGGTTATTGATTGAGTACACATCACATTATGGACACTGCAAAGAGCAAGCGCTGCCAAGCCATATCGATCGGCCACTTTGTACATTATCGTGCCTGATGCACCTTGAAGTGGGACAGCTGCTGTCCTGCATCATCAATACGTGCTCCACAGTTTGGGTTACTTCTTAAGCATGGGATCAATTCCTGTCATTATGACTGGGGAAATTCTGAAGGATCACCCAATGTGATACTCAGATATTGTTATTACCTGAGTCAGATGATCTGCTGAAGAGCAATAGAAATATATGGTGCTTGCCGTTCCACGTGAAAGACACTGACCTTGTGAGAGTGGTGTTGTAAAGCTTTATAGATTAATGAGCTTGCTTCATAGAGACAAAAGATCAAAAGAATAGTACATTTTCAGGCAGAATGCCAGTTATGAAATGTTACATGGCATCAGTAAAAATGTTATAGAGCTGCAATAGTTGAATGTCAAATAGCTTTTTGTTGTTTTTGTTGTGTAGCTTTTGTGTTGTTTTTCTTAGCTATAAATAAAACTATTGAAAATTGTTTTTGGTAATTAAAATGAAGTTGAAATAAAATATAAATATCAGACTTACATATTAGAAATGTTACCTAAGCAACTAAATGAAATTAAAAATGTTAGGTTAAAGTACTGAAATTGCTAAAACCAAACTGAAGAAAAAAAAACGCTAAATGTAAATATAACAAACTAATTAAAATGAGAAATGCACAAAAATTGCTAACTTGAATTCAAATAAGATTAAAACTAAAAATTTAAAAATAAAAGCTCAACATATTCAAAATGTATTAATATAATAAATACATTAATATGTAAATACATTAATAGTATAAAATAATAATAAAATAACATTGTTAACTACACATTTGCACCACTGATATTTAGTGTTTGGGGTAACGCATTACAAGTAATGCGAGTTACATAGTTAGATTACTTTTTTCAAGTAACTAGTCAAGTAACACATTACCTTTCAATTTTCAAGGAAAATAAGTAATGCCAGTTTTCCTATTTATTGACTGACAACTCACAAATATTTCCAAAATTTCCTTTATGTACATAATCCCATTTTATTAACCAATAGAAAGTGTTGAACTTTCTTCTTTTACATCTTATTCTTCATGCAATCCAGAATGGCAGCCCAGCCGAAAGGTTTGTTTGAGCTTTTTAAATTTACATTTCCCAGCAATGCTGATATTATTATAACACAAGTAGGAGGTGACAAGTGACTGTATTATGAGTCACTGAATCATTCGTTTTATTAGTTCAAAACAGAATTATTTAGGAATAAAACAAGTGACTTGCAGAATTTGGAACCGCATACTAGCACGCTACCCTTGGTGGTGGGAAAAAAAAATATTTCAATGGTTTTCGTCTGAGAATCTTTGCGTTTGCTCGCAAAACCTATTGCAAAAGTATTGCGTTCTTCAGAGAAACTTTGCGTTCTCTTTTAAAAGATCATTTCCGTTCTCTCGCAAAACTATTGCATTTGTGTTTGCTCACAAAACATTTGCATTCTCTCAGAAAATGTTTCCTCGAAAAAAGCAGTGAAATGTTCCTGAAGTTGTTCCTTTTACCCATTCCATCATAAAAGTTCTTAGGACCATTTAAAAGTTATCCAAGAGAATGCAAAAGCATTGAGATATGATTTTCCCTCCTATCTCATTTTTTTACTATCACCATGTCTCTTTGAGGGCTCCATACTCATGAAATGGAAATGCTCTGTGTTTTTGTTTCCAGCGTTTCTTTTATCGCAGTTTATTTCTTATTTATCACTGTAGTCATGGCATACCAGCTCCAAACCCTTGAAGTAGTGTGCAACTGTCAAGGAATGTGAATGAGAGGCACTGGCAGCACCTTTTAAATACGACCTCCGTATCTAAAGTTAGCAGTTTATAAGCATCGATTTATCCCAACGAATCTTGGCTGTTTAAAATGTGGCGAATAAAATTAAACGAACGGTAATGTTGCTGAGCTTCAGGGGTCAGTATGTGTTTGACTGCCATGGCAAATGCGAGTAAAGTGATTGGCACTGGCTACAAAGAGCTCCGCTCGGGTCGGTCCCGGGCTCATCTCCACAATGTCGATACCCCGGAGACTTTATTGACTGGGCTATGAAAATTTTGGTTGTACAAGCTCCAAGGTTTTAAGGATTTTGGGAGCTAAGCCAATCCCATTCGATCTCAGCTTCAAGAGAAATGACCGCTGATCCATAAACGCAGAGGAAAACCACAGAAAAATAAAGTCAGGAGTGTCAAGAGGCCCACAAATGATATTTCATAATTCAGAGATATGCTCCACTGAATGCTTGGTCTACAAATTACACCACTTCCTCAAAGTCCTGACAACCCTACTGCGGATTCCCTGAATGTCAAAGAGGAATCCGTCGATGTACTTGATTAAATTCAGTCCTTTGTGTGTCATGCTCTGGCTGTTTTCAATTAATGATGCTAATGAAGACAACCTTTAGCCTCCTCATTTTCCTTTAACAATTCCTAATAAGATCAATAATGAGCCTCGACATGCTTTACTGAATATTTCATCACCGCTCAGAATGTTCTTCTAAATGAGGCGCTTAATCTAAAATTCACTAATACAGACATCACTTATCACTTTCGAGACATAAGGAAAAGACAGAAGTGCAAACAAAACATCTCGTTTTTAAAATCAGTTTGACAAATGACTGCCGTGTATAATTGATGCACTCTTGTAAAAGGTTGCGGGGAAACCCTGGAGCCACAGCTTCTAGTGTAATGACTTTCCAATGGGTAAATCTAATCAGACTGAAAGTGCTAGCTATTAGCTCTCATTGACTTACCTAGCTCTTCACAGCACCGCTGGCATTGTCTCGTTTTAAACCTTCATTCTGTTGCATCTTGACGCTTGACATCTTCTCTACAATGTATGTCCTTCTGTCTTTGACAGATGCCAATAGTATTGATACAGCTTCTCTTAAAGCTTTCATCAAAGGCTTAGGGAGAACGGTCTAGCCTTGAGCTTCAATGCAAGCCAATGCTTTGAATGCACCAGTAAATACCCCTGTAAATGTTGTACAGGAGGTTCTGTGATGGATTGATGGGTGTGGGGGAGTGGAAGAAAACTCCCTGTCATATAATGAAAGCTGAGCCAAGTTTGAGAAATCCCTTAACAGAGCAGCAGCTAATCCATACGGTTCTGCTTTGAGCTGTCCTGTATGGTGACCGGGAGGGGACATGTTTGGTTCACTTAGTTTTGTCATGGCCACGACACATTAATTTGTGGGAATGTCATATTAACTTGTGGGAACTTGTTAATATGTCGTGGCCACAATATATTAATTTGTGGGAATGCCATATTAACTCGTGGGAATGTGATAATATGTCGTGGCCACGAGATCATTTTGTCGAGGTAAAGACATCTTTAAGTCATGGCCACGAGATCCTATGTTGAGAGAACAACATCCATTTCTTGTGGCTATGACTTCTTATGCTTCTTATGAACAACATATTTTTCTCGTGAACATGAGTTTAATGCGTAAACAAACCTGCTTGACCATAGCAACCTATTATCAGATATGTGACCCTGGACCACAAAACCAGTCATAAGGGTCAATTTTTTTCGAAATCGAGACTTATACATCACCTGAAAGCTGAATTAATAAGCTTTCCATTGATGTATGGTTTGTTAGGATAGGACAATATTTGGCTGAGATACAACTATTTGAAAATCTGGAATCTGAGGGTGCAAAAAAATCAAAATATTGAGAAAATCGCCTTTAAAGTTGTTCAAATGAAGTTCTTAGCAATGCATATTAATCAGAAATTAAGCTTTAATATATTTACGGTAGGAAATTTACAAAATATCTTCATGGAACATGATTTTTACTTTATATCCTAATGATTTTTGGCATTAAAGAAAAATCGATAATTTTGACCCTTACAATGTATTTTTGGCTATTGCTACAAATATGCCCCAGCGACTTAAGACTGGTTTTGTGGTCCAGGGTCACATATGAATAAAATATTTTTATCCATACCACAGTCTTGTAAATCTGTTAACTGATTGTGTCTTTTTATTTAATTGTATATTATTATTATTAAATGTATTATTATTAAAGGCATTATTATTATTATTATTATTATTATTATGTTAACTGTTTAGGTCTATATTTTTATATTTATGGTTAAATTATATTGTTGTTAAATATAATATTGGTTAAAATATTCAAGGCAAGTTATTCAGTGAATACAAGACAGAATGCAACTAAATCACATGCATTTTTTCCACTAATATAACAAATCACAGTAATATATTTACATACAAATTTTACATTTCACTAAAACATAAAACATGCCACATGGAGATGTACAATTACTCTTTGACTAGGAAGAATATAATTTGAATCACTGAACACATAGTTTGAACAGATTCAAGAAAATGATTCAAAACTTAACAACTCGAATGTTTTTTTGCTATTGAAGTTTCAACCAGAGATGTTATTAAAACACTCTTGTATTGCGAGTTAGGCCTTGGTCTAAACATGGTATGCATGCTAAAAAGGAAGGATGCTCTGGCCTGTTGTGTGTTTCCAGCATCTTGAAGGTGTCCTGAAGACATCATAAATACAAAAACACAACAGGCCACAGCATCCTTCCTTTTTAAACATACAGACCATACTTCCAATATTACTTGCAGTAATTTAAGCTCCTTATATTCAAAGGAGGGCACTCAGCATTTTGGAGGCTTTTTTTTTTGTCTTGTAACTATGCAACAGCACTCTCGGGGTTCAATCAATCTATACCTTAAAATGTGAAGCTCAGTTCATGAGCAGCATCTCCCGCTGTGTGGGCTGATAGGACATGAAAGGAATCGTAATGAATAACATATTTACTCCCACTCAATGGTCATCCTTTCTTTCTTCTTTCTTTGGGATATTTTGCAAGCTATCAGCATTTCAGAGTTGTGCAGCTAAGAGCTAAGAGCTACTGCTTTTTGTGGGAAGAGATGCCCATGTAACTTTAACTAATTGGTGTTTCTATTCACTGTGAAGCATTTCCAGAGATGGATGACTTGAGATTTCCCTCTCTCACATTCCACACACTCTTCTCTGGTGCTTTTCCAAGTAATGATAGCCTCTTAAATACCATCTCTTGCAGTCTGCCATCTGTTCTCTGAACTTATTCGAGGTCTGTTGCTGAATTTTGCATATTTCTAATTTCTTCACGACTTGCAAGAACCATGTCACCTACAGCAAGCAGGCATAATCTAGTGTATGTCTGTACAAATACACAGAACTAACGAGGCAGATAGGGAAATTATATGGACCTGAGGACTAATTAGGGAACTACTGTAAAATTACTGATACATACAGTAGGAAATCAAAAGAATAACAAACAGAATCGGTACCTTTTCTACAAAATCACGTGTTTGCTTATTATTTTGGTGAATATTATTCATGCTTTCAGCTACCATTAAGACACATTTCACCTATTTAAATCCATTTCACAGGATTTCCACCAAAAATCAATAGCTAGAAAATGTGAAAAAAAAAATCCTCAAATTCTTGGCCCACCAATAAAGAATAATATATAGTACTAAATACAAAACATATGTAATAATAATAATAATAAATGAAAAAGAATTAATTAAATGGATCAATTAACTCACTGGCATAAAAAGACATTTGGAATTAGAAGTTTTTTTTTTTTGAGAGAGAGAGAGAGAGAGAGATAAATTAATATTTTATTCAGCAAGAACACATTAAATTGATCAAAAGTGACAGAAAAAAATTGAAACATTATAAATGCTTTACTAAATGCTTTCTAAACTTTTTATTCATCAGCGAATTCTGAAAAATTGTCATGTTTCCACAAAAATAGTAGGTTTTAAGTGTTGATAATAATAAGAAATGTTTATTGAGCAGCAAATCAGCATAGTAGAATGATTTTAGAAGGATCATGTGACACTGAAGACGGGAGTGATGATGCTGAAAATCCAGCTTTGCCATCAAAGGAATAAATTACATTTTAAAATATCCACATAGAGATAAGTATAACTATAACGTAGAGTTATTTTAAATTGTAATAATATTTCACGATATTATAATATTACATGTATTTACAATGTACTTATAAAGTTCTGGTAATATAAGGTAACTACATGGGGTAGGTTTAGGTTTGGGGTAGGTTCCTAGTTATTACCTTGTTATTTTAATTACTATAATAAGTACATAATATGTACATGAGGAATAGGATTGTAAAATAAAGTGCTACCCAAATTTTACTGACCACAACTTTTGGACGGTAGTGTTTAAAGGGGTCATATGATGCGATTTCAAGTTTTCCTTTGTCTTTGGAGTGTTACAAGCTGTTTGTGCATAGATAAGATCCCTAAAGTTGCAAAGACTAAAGTCTCAAAACCAAAGCGCTATTCTTTATAAAAGTTAAGACTCGACCACGCCCTCCTAAAACGGCTCATTTAAACATGCCCCCACATGTCTACGTCACTGTGTGGGAAGATTTGTATAACACCGCCCAAACGTATACGCAATGAAAGAAGGCGGAACTATTATTCTCGCTGTAGTATTGTTGCTGCCGCCGGCGCCATGTTGTGGAGATGATGTGTGTTCCGTTGTGAAAGCGAAAGTACTTTGTTTGGGCTTCCAAAAGAGGACACAACTAGAAATCAGTGGTTCAGTTGTATTTACAACACTGTTCCAGAACAGTTCAACCCAAATATTAGAGTGTGTGCAGCGCATTTTACGGAGGACTATTTCCTGAACCTGGGAGTAGCCTGCCAGCTATGCACAAAGGCTGTTTCTATAAAGTGGGGCAATTCCAACTTTGCAAGGACAGTCTGGCGCTTCTGACTCACAGCCTGTAAGTACGTTTTCTTATTTAAAGAATTTGCCACTGACTATTCAAACACGAGTTTTGAGCAGTGTAGAGTAGTGCTTGTTGTTTGTCGTTTCTCCGATCACAAATGCAGACATGGTAATGTTTACGCAGCACGATGCAACACGACGCGTAAAAAGACAGTATAAGTCATTATAATCAGTAATTATGTCCCCACTGGATGCAACAAATGCCTCATTTATAATGGGTTTTATTGTTTTTCTGTCATTGCGCCGGGACACGGCATCACAATACGGTGAGGGGCGTAACATTTCCATCTCACGCTTGAGGAATTCGGCCAATCACAACGCACTGGATA
The DNA here is from genome assembly GCA_021397915.2 of Tor tambroides. Taxonomy (NCBI): domain Eukaryota; kingdom Metazoa; phylum Chordata; class Actinopteri; order Cypriniformes; family Cyprinidae; genus Tor; species Tor tambroides. Next base: position 105,434 of record JAFVLL020002745.1, on the reverse strand, counting down.
TCTGGCCAATCAGAGCATGCCTTGCTTCTCAGAATGATGAGCTTTCTAAAAATCGACGCGTTTCAGATAGGCGGAGCATAGAAGAGCAACAATAATGTAAAGTATGTGGAAAATAATGTGTTTTTTTAACCTTAAACTGCATAAATACATTGCATTACACCAAATACACAAAATAGTATTCTTTTTAGCAACGTCATATGACCCCTTTAAATATAATTTAAAACAATATTTTAGATATGTAGAAGAGCTTTGGCTAGAAAGACTAGAATGGAAGCCTTATTCCAGTGTGGCTCAGAAACGATACCTCTATGATAGCGGCACAAGAATAGCAACAAAAACAAGAAAACTGAGTTAGTATAGATTTCAGTGCGGATCAGTGTGTGGTTCAAGCATGTGAGTTAATATGTCATCACAGCCCAAATATATCAAGGGATTTTAATGTGCAGTACTGTCATTTACAGTTACACTTAGCAGCTACTACAGTATGCTGAGAGACTGAGAGGTTATTTCTACAGCTGAGCTGAACCTGAAGGAGGAGCTGAGGAGGAATGCAAAGTAATGCAGAGAGAATCTCACATCCCTTTCTTGAGATGTGTGATTAAGATGTTGACAGTTCTGGAAATGACATGATTATCTGTAATGGAATCCGGCTCTGTTTATTTCCTCTATCGTATATATGTCTCAGTTCTGCCCTGTGTCATTGTACCCCATCATCATCAGTGCAATCATTGTTGCAAAACGTCCTCGTGACATTTATGACAGATGTGCTGGTGAATACGGAGCTTGCAGGTTTTTATATGAACATTGATTAAACCGTGTCGCTCTCAATTGTCCTCTCACTTTCACTTGTGTACGGCACTTTTCTTATTTCCAGAGAGTAAATGCAGTTTGAGGGGTTGAACAGTCACCTTATTCATCAAACACTACAGGACTGAACAAATAAAGACAATTTTCTTCTGATGCATGTTTTTTTATGGAAGTCTATTTGCATTTTAAAAATGTTATATACACTCCTGAACAAAATCTTAAGACCAGGGGAAACATTACAAGTATTCGCATTTCACGCTGGTGGATCATAACCAGGTTGTAAGTACTGCTTCAAAATGCCAAAAGAAGAAACAGAAGCAAGAGACAAAAAATAGAGAATAGGCAATTTACAAACAGGCTGTTCACCAGCTGATCAAAAGTTTAAGACCATAGCCTTAAAAAGTTAAAATCTGTGCCAAAATAGGGCTTCCATATCATTGTCCTTCGGGCAATCACACTGTCATGACCTCCTGATGGCAAAGGCAAAAAGGCTTTCTGTCTTTGAACATGGCAGGATTGTTGAGCCGCACAAGCAAGGGCTCTGGCAACACGCCATTGCTGCCGAGGTTGGACGCAATAAGACAGTCATTTTACATTTCTTAAAAGATCCTGAGAGTTATGGGACAAAAATGTCAAGTGATAGAACCAAAATAAAAAATCACCTGCACTGCGCCGGAGGATCCAACGGGCTGTCCGTGAAGACACAGGCCGATCCTCAGCCCAAATTAAGGCCCTTACTGATGCTGACCGAAGCCCAATAACCATAAGACGGCATCTGCGAGAGAAGGGCTTAAAGAACAGAAAACAGAAAACTTGCCTGTTTGGAATTTGCAAGGGAGCACCAAACATGAGACATTGAAAGGTGGAAGAAATTTTTATTCTCTGACGAGAAAATTTTTAACCTGGGCGATCCTGATGGCTTCCAACGTTACTGGCGTGACAAGGAGATCCCACTGGATATGTTTCTACGCGGCACAGTGGAGGAGGCTCCATCATGATCTGGGGTGCTTTTTCCTTCAATGGGATAATGGAGGTTCAGGTTGTGCAAGGGCGTCAAACGGCGGCTGGCTATGTGGACATGTTGCAGCGGGCATCCCTCTTGACTGAGGGCCCTCGTCTGTGTGGTAATGACTGGGTCTTTCAACAGGACAACGCTGCAGTTCACAACAACCGCCTGACGAAGGACTTCTTCCAGGAGAATAACGTCACTCTTTTGGACCATCCTGCATCTTCCCCTGATCTTTTTTGGGTCTACCACTTGACTTTTTGTCCCATAACTCTCAGGATCTTTTAAGAAATGTAAAATGACTGTCTTACTGCGTCCAACCTCAGCAGCGATGGCGCGTTGCGCGAGCCCTTGCTTGTGTGGCTCAACAATCCTGCCACGTTCAAAGACAGAAAGACTTTTTGCCTTTGCCATCAGGAGGTCATGACAGTGTGACTGCCTAGCACGAAAGCCATATTTTTGCACAGATTTGAACTTTTTAAGGCTATGGTCTTAAACTTTTGATCAGCTGGTGAACAGCCTGTTTGAGTTTAAATGCAGTTTTCAATAAAATGTCTATTCTCTATTTTTTGTCTCTTGCTCCTTTTTCTTCTTTTTGCATTTTGAAGCAGTACTTACAACCTGGTTACGATCCACCAACGTGAAATGCGAATACTTGTAATGTTTCCCCCGGTCTTAAGATTTTGTTCAGGAGTGTATAATATTATATAATCTATAATATTATTTTTAACTGTGCATTATAATTGCGATAACTATTTTCACATGACTATATTTCTTGTTTATATATATATATGTTTTTCAGGATTCTTTGATTAATAGACATTTAATGTCTTTACTGTCACTTTTGATCAATTTAATGTGTCCTTGCTGAATAAAAGTATTTCTTTCTTTCTTTCTTTCTTTCTTTCTTTCTTTCTTTCTTTCTCTTTCTCTCTTTAAAATCGTACTTACCCCAAATTTATGACTTTCGTAAAACTTTTGGTAGTGTATCACAGTTTCTAGAAAAATATTAAGCAGAACAACTGTTTTTTCAACATTGATAATAAAAAGAAATGTTTCTTGAGCAGCAAATGAGCATATTAAAATGATTTCTCAAGGATCATGCGACACTGAATACTGGAATAATGATGCTGGAAATTCAGCTTTACCATCACAGGAATAAATTACATTTTAATATATATTCAAATAGAAAACAGGTATTTTAAATTGTAATAACATTTCATAATATTACTGTTTTTACGGTATTTTTAATCTAATAAATGCAGCCTTAATGAGCATAAGAGACTTCTTTCAAAAAATATTTAAAAAATTATAATTGCAAACTTTTGGCCTGCATTAGTTTGCAATTACATAAAAAAATAAATAATAAAATACATAAAATAAATAAAATGTATAAATAATAGTGTTATAAATTCTATAATATGTTATAAAAATTTTCCAATTATATAATAATTGTTGTAATTATTAACTTTTTTTGACTCTCCATCCAATCAAACATCCCATATGACTTCAGTGTGACTAAATGTGCTTTGAAAAGACAGCAGGGGAGAACAGACACTATAAAATGCAATTAGATACCAAATAAATAAATAAATAATATACCCATTAATTTTAATCACTAAGATTTATGGATGCATCTCTCTAGACAGGCATGTTCTCCGATCGCTGGCTACACTGATTGTGAAATGTTATTTCATTTTATCAGTCTTGTTGCAGCTAATATAGCAATTAGTCTGAAGTTCCTATTGATATTCCATATCCTAATATCAGATACAGGCATTTAATGTCAAGAGGATTTAACATCTCATTCCCTTTGCAGAGTATGGAGGGATAAAAAATTGGATATACTGTAAATATGGACAAAAGAAAGATGCAGATGCTAATATTCATGAGAAATACAACCTCAAAACTGAGCCATCACAAACAAGAAGTGCATTCATCTCAACAGCAGCTGTTTGCTGAACTGATTCACTGAACTTGAATTAGCAAACTTTCTTCTGGTGTCTCTTGCTGCAAGTGTCTAAAAGAAAGCTCTCATTCACTTAATAGGTAGTGTAATAAAAGCACCCTCAGATAAAGAGATGCATTTTTGCTTTGGCTCTCTCTTTTCTCAGTATGACACTCTTTGAATAGCTGTCCTTCAAGCTAAATTATGTATGCAGAAGATTGTTTGCCCTTTGAGAATACACTGCACGGAAGAATGACTTGTCTCATCATTTTCTATTAAAGTTGTTTTAGGCACGCTGGCAGCTCTATTCACCACCGTCTTCCTGAGAGGTAACAGTGAATGTCAGTAGGTTGACATCTTTCATATCATACCTCAAGCATTATGCTGGTTATTTCAGACTTGAGTGATTCAGTCAGTTGTCAAATTGAGGTTACAGTTATTTGAAAACTCACATACTCACGACACAAGTGAGTGTCAAGTGAGAGGCGGCCACAGTTGTAAAACCTTAAAGTAAGCTGTCTGATGGAAGTAACATTGGGAATACCTTCCAGTGCATTTTCTCACGCAACTTATTATGTGTGAAAAGACCAGGCCAAAGGTTTATGTGAGTTCACATACTGGTAAAATGACTGGAATGTCACACGTCTGGTCACTGCGGAGTTACTGTATGTAACCTTTAAAAGGTTGTTCGCTTTTAAAACATGCAGACGTATCATTACCATTCAGACTCTGGAGCAGAATGAGTTGCCCATTCTTCAAAATCATCTTCATGATCTTTAGAAAAAAAAAATAAAAAAAAAACCTTTTCATCAAAAGTTGTATCAAGTTTTTGAAAGTGGAACAAAAAAAGTTATTATGAAAATGTCAGAGCTGGTCTTTTACATTAAAAAGTATTCCATGAAGTCTTTACAAATAAAAAAATAAATATAAAAAAATTTAATATTCACAGTTTTTCCTTTATTTATTTACTTATTGTTTGTTTGTTTTTGTTTATGGAACTTACCAACATTCAAGTGGTGATCAAGAAAATAATATTTTTTATTTATTTTATTTATTTTCATATTCATACAACAAAATATTCTGGGGGTCATAAAGGTTTTTTGAATGTGATCACAACATTGCTAGTGGTGACAAAAAATAAATAAATAAATATTTTATAATACTCTGGCAGGGAGAGATTTACAAATAAAATGAAGAAATAAATGATCAATGTATTAATTCAGAAATGAAAATTGAAACCAATCCAGCTAACAAATAAATAAATATATTTAAAACTGTTTATTTAATTCATGTTTGTATTGTAGTTAAATGGCACAATAAATAAACCATTAAATATCAATTTAAATGCAACATTTAAATTGCAATTTTATAAAGCATTTCATTTAACATTTTTAAAGCAAATTATTTTTATCTATCCTTTTTTTTTACCTCAATAAACAGATTAACTAAGAAAATCATCTTAAATTCAATAAAAAAACATTTAAAAATGATTTAATGAATATGTCTGTATTTGTCAGTTTGAAAGGGGATTTATTAATTTCTTATTTTATTGTTCCATTAAATAAAATAAGTGTATCCACTGTAAAACCCACTGTAATTTTTTTTAAGTTGTTGATAATACTAAAATTATTAGAGTATTTTTTACAGGAAAATATCAGTCTTTCTACTTCACAATTTCACATTCAATTCAGTGTGTTACTTGCCGCTTATTTCTAATTAATTATAAAATTTATTAGCAATTTCTGAGTAAAAACTGTTTCTACACTGTATATTTTTCAATGCACTTGCTGTTAAGTTCATTTGCATTGGTTTATGAAAAGAACAGGACGGAGGAAAAAAATAGATGCATGACACCTCCGATTATATGCATTTACTTGCAAAGCACATCTCCCTAAAATGACTGAAATATGTTTATAAGATAAGAGCAGAGCCTTCGTGAACTTCCTCTTATCTTGGAAATGAGTTTCACGGGATGACACACCGTAAGCATTATTTTACTGAGCCGTTGAATATTGTATGTCCACTGGGAATAGAAAAGAGCAGTTGTATAGCCACTTTTAATCAGGTTTAAATGGGATCCGTTTAAATGATGTTCTCATGAATAAATTTATTAAGCTGTGAACTCAGCAGTCAGTCCCAAATTAATTAACATACGCGGGAAAAACACGCTGATTCTTATCTGGCGATACAATTCACACGCTCATTTGAGTGCCTGCGCCTTAGTTAGCTGTAACAGATTGAAATGATGCCTACGGAGGTAGAATCAGCTGCATTCTAGAGGACATTAGAGCGGGAGGGTCATTTTCACTTGAAACGAGTTTTGAACGCCACTTGTAAAGCGTGTGTATAATGAAAAGCTCTTGGTTTGCATTAACCTGACAGCCAGATAAGGACATGAATTCTTGAGACAAAGGTGTCCCGGGATTGTGGTGGTGATAGTGTATGCCATCCCCACGACAACGGACAAATGGATCTCCCATTCACGGATGGTGTTGTAAGGGAAACAGGCAGCAATCTGCATAGAAAAGACACACGCTTCTTTCAGCGAGATCAATGGCCTGTTCTGAGGGGGTGTTTCTTCTGCAGTAAAACCAATGTGACATGACTCTAGCTACTGCTGCTTAAAGGAACTGTTCACCTAAAAATGAAAATACGTGAGGCTTGTGAGGCTTCTGGTCTCAGCTGCTTCTAGTTATTTTACCAGTTCAATTAATCATATATTATCATAATCATAAACACAATGGTTTGTAATGCAAACAGTTTTACCATTTACTGCACTTTGTTATCTTTCTAGTTATTTAATAGCAGCAAAGAATCGGAAGTCTTGCACATTTACAGAAAATAGCTTTCTGCCTTGTAGTAGCAAGTAAACCGGAATTATTTCAAAATTACATAAAGCAAATCAGCCATATTGTGATACATCACTTAAAAAAAGTTTGATGTGGTCTTTTGACTACATATTCATATTCTGTGGTATCTGGTAGAACATCATAATATTTTAATAATACTGTAGTTTTTTTTTTACTGTACTTTAGTGTCTAAAACAACATGTCAGATTTTTCATAATACTATGATAGTTCATTGTACTTCAAGCTAGTGTCTAAAAAACAGTATATATTTATACGTAATTGTAATTCATTGTAGTGTTTCAAAAATATGGTATATTTATAAAATACTATGGTACTTCATTGTACTTCACACTAGTATCTTAAAGGGATAGTTCACCCAAAAAATGAAAATTCTGTCATTAATTACTCACCCTCCTGTCGTTCCAAACCCCTAAGACCTTTGCTCATTGGTGGAACACAAATGAAGATATTTTTGATGAAATCCGAGAGCTTTCCGACCCTCCATAGACAGCAATGTAACTGACACATTCAAGGCCCAAAGGTAGTAAGGACATTGTTAAAATAGTCCATGTGACATCAGTGGTTCAACCACAATGTTATAAAGTTAACAAGAATAGTTTTTGTATGCAAAGAAAACAAAAATAATGACTTTATTCAACAATTTCTTCTCTGTCGTGTCAGTTTTATTTTAAGGACTATTTTAACAATGTCCTTACTACATTTCTGGGCCTTGAACGTTTCAGTTGTGTTGCTGTCTATGCAGGGTCAGAAAGCTCTCGGATTTCATCAAAAATATCTTAATTTGTGTTCCAAAGATGAACGAAGGTCTAACGGGTTTGGAACGACATGAGGGTGAGTAATTAAAGACAGAATTTTCATTTTTGGATGAACTATCCCTTTAAAACATGTTATATTCTATTAATACTATGATAATTTATTGTACATCAGGCTAGAGCTTAAACGACATGGTATATTTTAATATTACTCTAGTACTTCAATTAAATTCATGCTTGTGTCTAAAAAACATGATATTTTTTAATACTATGGTATCTACATAAACATTGTTTGACAGGGTGTTTCCCGAATCAGTAGTTCCAAAGAACATTTGGAAACAGCATTGCAAACTTGTGTGGTTGAACATACAGCTCTTGACCTAAGTTTAGAAGCATAGTTTCTTGTTATGGCATGTGGACTTACATAGATCATGTTCTTGGTAATAGTAATAAGCTAACTAGAACATTTAGGATATGTTTATCTTTTATTTCCATAATATATATATACACACATTTCAATCTTTGTATTGAACTTTGTATGAAAGTTGCTGACTGGATGAATCACATGTAATGTGGACGGCGATTACGTACTGCATCATGTGATTAAAAAAGTTGTGACTAGCTAGCTAGTTTCTTTTTTTAAAGTTATATTTTATGGGCTTTTTATGTCTTTAATGTGAGAGGACAGTGGAGAGTTGATAGGAAAGCACTGGGTGGAGAGAGGGGAGCTCGAGGCAGGAATTGAACTCGGGTCACCGTGAGCGCAGTTGCACTATATGTCAATTCGCTAACCACAAAGCTATTGGCGGCGACGGCTAGCTAGTTTCTACAGCGATGCATCATACTATGGCTGTTAAACATCAAGTTTCATTGTTGTACGGTAAACACACCCCTGTCCGACACAGCAACACTGCCTTAACCAATGACGTGAGTTTAGGGCGAGACAATCCGTTTGCCTGACTAATGCTAGATTCAGTTTTTCAAATCCATTTAGGCATGCTAGAGGGCCAGAAATTACACATTTGATTTTTTTCATCATGCATAAGATACTGGAATTAAGTCAAAGTTTTTTTTTAAATGCAAATGTTCAAAAATGTAACCAAGTATTAACTGAAATTACTAAGAGAGCTGCTGGGCGCCGCAGGGGCAGAGATTGCTGTCTGTTGCCATGGCTTTATGAGCTTCTGATGGGACAGCTGGCCTTGAGGGCGGCTGGATGCTGTGCCTTCTTCCTTCATGGGAGATTTACTTTAATTCACTGAAATGAGCATGAGCACACAGAACAATTTGGATATTTAGGAGAGGAGTCTTTATAATGAAGTGCTGTCAGATTTCAGCAATACAATCTACTGCATTAAAAACCCATGTAGACTCATTTTAGTGCTCGTGTTCCCAGAGCGCTGAGGGAGTAGGAGGAAGTGACATCAGACAAAATCAAAAGTTTCCATGCTGTGTGAACTACTAACTAGTATCAGATTATTTGACAACTCTTCCTGTAAGGAAAGAATGAGCAACCGGATATAACCTCTTATATCCTTACCAAAGATAGAATGGAAATCCTATTACAGTTATCCCAAAATGTCCTCAGATAGAATGAACTGTATGAATGCTCTTGTCATGATAGCGGCTGTGACTCTCTCTTGCTCTCTTTATCTCTCTGACACAGTCATTCACAAATCACATAAGTCAAACTATTACTTAACCACTATTAGTACGAGCGCTAGTGCCAGCTGACCTGTGTGTCAGCGCTTAGCAGCAGAGCAACCTCACTTGAGACACATCTAGGGATCTAAGCATTGCTTGAGGCCAAATTAACAACCGCTGAAAAGCAGGAGGTTGCGGAGGGACCATTAACTGTGTCCTTCACAACAAGGCTTCAGTGTAAACTTGTTAGAGTTACAGAAAAAGAGTTTCGCTTTTACTTTTACTGACATCAGCAGAGTCTCAACTGATTTTTGCAGGCTGGCAAACTTCAGCACTCAAGATATAAATAATGTTCTTTATAAAGTGACCCCTTAGATAGAAGATACAGAGAAATACCTGTTTTTGGGCCATGGGGGCCAGTGTTGTTTTGGACTCCATTGACTTTCACTATATGGACAGAAACAGTTCAGAATGTATTCTTTTGTGTTCCTCAGATAAAAGAACACCATAGAGGTTTGGAATGAAGATGTGTAAATGATGACAGAATTATCACTTTATTGTGGATAACAGCTGGAGTAGACCATGATAAATCTAGTAGTCATTGCAGCCTAAAATGCTCATAAAATAGTTCAACAGTCTGACTCAAGAGCTCAAGAATTCAGTCTTAGGAAGAAAGAAACTTCTTCACGAAGATAAAGGAGGAATATACATTATTAATAGAAAACCAGTGCCTCCACAGGGATGTTTGGTTCATGTCAGTTTAGTGTACTTGTATAAAAACTAATGCTTTAACAATGAGAAGTTTGCTTCATGAAGCGTTTAGTGTCTTAACTGCTCCATCTTAATGGCACTTCCCTTTCACTTTAATTCTAGCTCATAAAACCTACAGATAAAATGAAACTGCATGACTCTTTAAATGTTTTCTGTGTGATCATTTAATAATTTGTCTTGTATGCAAATAGTAAATAGGAGCCATTAAGTGCTAAACAGTATATTTTATATTTGGATGCTATGTGAGGAGCTGTAACAGTGCTACTGAAATCGCCTGGAGTCATTATATGTGCTTTAAAATTTGAGACCTCATGCTGTCTCATGAATTTCCTGAGACATTTCATGTGCCAGGTTTCTGGCAAAAATGGCCTTTTTGGTTTCACCACTGAAGAATGAAGTGTATTCGCACTAAATAAACACATCCAGAAGTACACAATATATCAGTGGAGGTATTATTGGTGGATAACTGGGAAGATTGTTATTAGTGTATCAATAGTGGAATTACAGCTGATCATTTTAATTGATAATTTAACATGCAGACATGACTATAATATAAAGACATAATATTATACAATAAATTGTGATCATATTTTATAAATGATCAATATGCAATAATTCTAAATCTAATAAAATTATAAAAAGCTAGAAAAATATATTTCAGCAAATTAAAAAGTAGTTGTTCAGATTACCTATGTGGATTGCAAAATCCAGATTCTAAGTTTGATGATATTTAATGTCAGTTTAAAAGAGTTAAAATGCATAAAACCATCTGTTTTGAGTGTTGTACAAAACAAGATGTTGATTATTGTTTAATATTATCGGCCCAGAAATTTCCATATCACCGCACTCATAAACAGAACATTACCTTAAAATGACAACAAACAATAACCCAGTGACAACAAAAACACTTAAAATGGTTCATCTCCTGTTAGTGCTGTAGGGATAGTGTTTGTTTTAGAGATGTCAGAGAATACTGATTGGGAAATCTGGCATGTCTTACTGTAAATCCATCATAAAACTACAGTAAAAAAAAAAAAAAATGAATATGATGTATTTGCAGACTATATGAATTCTGTGAAGTGTGCTTCACTCTGTGTTTATTGTTTCTTCATGAAGATGCCATACGCTGCATGTCTGAAAAAAAGATTGCAGTCAATCAAGATTTCAGGCGTCATTTGTTCTCTTCTTGCAGTTCAGAGCTTTGACACTGTTTATACGGATCTTGAGGGCTGCTGACGCAAATTCCAGACAGGCCACCGCAGCTAGAGCTCTGCCAGTATTCTTCCCATCTGAGCTTAACATCTATGAATAGGGTTTATATCATAAGGCAGAGATGATCCACTCATACATATATGAATGGAAAAAATCTAAATGCTAAATAGGGTAGCTGTATAGTCCCACATTACAATTAAAATGTTACCAATCGCCTTAGAATAGAAGAATCGTAACACTGTGTTGGACTGTAGGAAACGAAGTCACGCCTTAAAAGAGCCGTTAAAAGAGCCAATCGTGTGTTTGTTTATGCTAGATAGAATGTGCATCTAAGCTGGACCAGTACAGAGTAACACTTGAAAATAGTTCAATAGTTCAGTAGCTATCACACCACTTGTTGAGTTGCACTTGCCTCAAATTTCAAAGGTAAAATGCATAGTCAACAAAACCTTTTTGCTAAATGCATGACAGAAATGTTTGCACTGAACTATGTTCTTAGTTTCAGCGGGTCCTTAAAAAGTCTTCAGTTTAATTATTTAAATTTAAGGCCATTAAAACTCTTAAATGGTACAAAAAGTCTTAATTATTAGCAGTCTTAAATTTGGGGATGGAAAGGCAAGAATTACTATATAGATTAATATGTCAATCAAACTTTAAAAGGCTACGATTTCACTGAATAAATATGAGCGCTGCACGTTTCAAAGTCAGGCGCTGCTTTTTTTGTGAAACGCAGTTAACTTACCGGGAAACTGCTATATTTCTGCAGTTCCGAAAGTGAAACCTGCTGACAGAGAACGAATTTGAATTTTCAATAAGCCTGTCTGCTATTTTTGCTACATATTTTTAAATGTGAACCGATGGGTCGAAAAGAAGCTAATCCATTATAAAAATCTAAACAATTAAGACACTAAGATACTGTATATTTATGTCATACAGTGGCGTAGCGTTTGGGCATGCAGGGTATGCAGGTGCATATGGGCCCGGGTAGATTGGGGGCCCGCCGAGCCGAGGGGGAACTTTTAACTGAAACAAGGGAACGAATATAGAGCCCTGCACGGGCCCGGCCCTTGTCTGACAGCTTATCAGAATTCTCCGCCCGAGTCCGACCCGAGCCCGTGTCTTTTTTCTCTCTCTCTCTTCCCCTTTACACAGCTGCTGTTGCAGCCATTAAAAAAGTTCAGTTTTGGTTCTTAATGGCAAAGTGGTTATATTTCGTTTCGTTTCTTTATTAAGTTAATTTAGAAACATGATTGGAACATTTTATGTTTGTTAAATTCAAGTTGTATTTATTTTTTTAAATACCAAGCGGCCAGCGCCAGACAGTGAGTTGAGCATATGTTTGATCAGTTTAGCCTTCTCAAATAAACACAATTTGAGACATAAAAAAACTTCATGCATTTCACAATATAAATTTAAAAATTTAAGATAAATGTGTGACAAATATAAAATCGTTTGTGCTAAAAGTGGAAGCTGAAGCGCGCTTTGAAGGACATGGAGGCGCTAGCGAGATCACTTGCATTTTTTTCTTAAGAGTGGAAAATTAAAATACGCCGTAATTTTTCCTCATAAAGGTAAGAGTATACATCATTCGAAGCTGCAAATAATTTTATTTGTGTGCACTCACATTATCAGCAAAATGTTTGCTTTTTAAAATAAAGAAAACAAACAGGGTGGTCTTGATCTTGAGCAGGAACATTTCACAAAAACTGAACCGAATCTCATCAAATACTTGCCTCACTGACATGATAAATATATTTATAGAATGCTATAAAATACTACTTTACAACGAAATAATTCAAATCAAAAATTAAAAACTCTTTCATTAGCCTAAGTAATCAAAAAAAAAAAAAAAGCATTTCTCTCTAAAGGCGCATCCAATGAGGAGATATGAGGAGTCAGGATCGTCAAACTTAATACTATTTTATTTTTATTTATTTTTTTTGTTTTGTTTTTTGGGCCGCTGTGCCAAGATTGTGTTTGCATGCAGTATACCCTACAGCGGCATTTTATTGTCACACTGAAAAATAACTAAATAAGATTAACGTCATACTAATTTAATAAAGTCAAAATTACGATAATAAAATCATATTATAGTGCGTGAAATTAATGTGAAAATTACACTCCGCAAAAAAAAAAAATAAAAAATAAAAAATAAAAGTCTGTGGCATCCAACCTGTTGTTCTTAACACGAAAAAACAGCAATTTTTGAAACTCTAATTGATCGATTTCATGAGACATTCGTTTGTATAAATTGTTCTGATTTTTTTCAATATGCATTCAAATATTTATTCATGTTTATTTCGTGATGCAAATATTAAAGAGGAAAATCATTAATTCACATGCCGCTTGGTGAATGTGGTTACCTCACTACAAATAAAAGAGCGCAAAACACATTTATTGTTGCATTTGATCTTAAAATTTACAGAAAGATGAGACTTTGTGTTATAATAAAAAAAAAAAAACACAAAGCTTATTGCGATTATTGGGTGGCTTGCGTGCAATGAATGGACTTGAAAACGTTAAATATTATTTCCAAGCATTTATACCGTAATTAAAACAGCTTGTGAATAGTCACGTAACGGTATTTACGAAAAATCAACAAGTTATGCGAGTTGGAGCCCATATCATTTGGGGGGGGCCCGTACAAATTTTTTGCATATGGGCCCGGGGCTGACTTGCTACGCCACTGATGTCATATAATATAATAATTGTTTAAATAAATATAATAATTGATACGTTTGACTCATCCCTTTTCTTAAAAATTGTTTAAAGGCTGAAATATGAAGTGCAGGTCTTAAAAAGGTCTTTAAAGGTCTTAAATTTGATTTGCCAAAAACACCACTAAGTGCAAATAGCCCGCCTTGTTGGCAGAGGCTATTTACACTAACTCCACCCACCAACATAGGGCAGTCATGGCCTAATGGATAGAGAGTTGGAGTTGTAACCTGAAGGTCGTGGGTTCGAGTCTCAGGTCCAGCAGGGATTGTAGGTGGGGGGAGTGAATAACCAGCACTCTCTCCACCCTCAATACCACAACTGAGGTGAGACCCTTGAGCAAGGCACCGAACCCCCAACTGCTCCCCGGGCGCCGCAGCATTGGCTGCCCACTGCTCTGGGTGTATGTTCACTGCTGTGTGCATGCACTTGGATGGGTTAAATGCAGAGCACAAATTCTGGGTATGGGTCACCATACTTGGCCACACACCACTTCCCTTTCCCCCTTTCCTTTCCCCAACATGTGACTGGGCTAGTCAACACCACAAAAGATGATTGTCAGTTGTCAGCTCCAGTGGCGCAGATGGTAAAGCGTGTGTCATACTCCGTTTGACGCGATCGACCCGGGTTTTTCTCCCTTTTCAAATTTCAAATCACATCAGAAAAACATTTATTTTTAATAAAAATGAAGGACATAATTAAAAAGTTGAAAATAAAGTATCGGGTATTTGGGTTAGGGTTGGTGTAGGGACGGCTTTTGATTTTACTTTACATGTAATGAATCTAAAATATATGAAAGTTTCACTTTTTGAAATAAGTTACAAGAAAAAATGAACTTTTTCACCATATTCTAATTTTCTGAGATGCACCTGTAGTTTAAATAGAATCCATTGCTATTTGCACTTAGTGTAAACAGCATCCATCGCTAAGAAAATATGCTATTTTCACTTTGTGTAAATAGCATCTAATTGCTATTTACACTTAGTGTAAATAGCCTCTTTCGCTATTTAAATATGCAAATAGCCACTGCCTATTAAAAATCCTGCAGATACCCGGTTATATTATGGTACCATTTGGAATAACTATTATTATTTTATTTAAACAATTTTTTTGAATAAGCACTTTTTAACTGTCCTCTTAGGTTGTTTTGAGAATGTTCTGTAGGTCACTAATAAAAAATAGGACCTCTGTACATTTGTTTGTTGCAAATTTACAGACAGTGCAATTGAGATGTTTACATTGGCTTGTTGGCGTAATATTGCTGTCAAGTGACAACAAAGTTTCCCTTCTGAATTAGCATAACAGCACAAGTTTTATAGTTAATAAAATCTTTAAAAACAAATTACATTAATTATACCTTAATGTCCTTCAATAAAAAGGAACTTGAGTTAGATGGTGTAAAAGGTGTGTGGACGTGGATTAGTAATTTGGCCCCTTGGTATAAAGGAGAAAAAATGCTGGCCCTCATCACAATCAAAGTTGCCCATGCCTGATCTACATCCTTAATCCTACCCAATACCTAAACTTAACAACTACCTTCCTAACTATTAATAAGCAGCAATTAGGAGTTTGAGGCAAAAGTCATAGTTACAGTAGCTGTTCCGAGTTCGAATCCCGGCTCGAGGACCTTTCCCGATCCCACCCCCCCTCTCTCTCTCCCACTCTCTTAATAAAGACCAAATGCCAAAAATAAATCTTTAAAAAAAAAGCCGTAGTTAGTTAATAGTGAGAACTGGACCTAAAAATAAAGTATGACCCATAAAGGTAAAGAAACAGCATTGGAGTTCTCACCATTAGCATTAATCCCGTAACATTGTATAACATTTTCTCCCATTATTACTTTCTGCAGAGAAAAATATGACAAATGAGCTGTGACAGAGAGCAGTCAATAAAAATCACAGGTCTTTTAGATCAGGCCCATTATGTGATGTATCTAATGAACAACATTAGTGCGCCTGTACTCAGAGGATGCTTTCTAGACATTATTGGATAATTCATCAACTGCAATTTATGTTACCATTAAATATAATGGAGCTGTGGTCTAAAGAAATCAAATTTAAAATCAATAAAGGTAATTGATTTCCATGTACCTTTAGTGTGGTACTAATTACTAAGCTTTAAAAAAAATGACGTGACCCCTTAAAACCAGAATGATAAATTGTTTATAAAACTGTCTTAGGTAATATAAATCCCACAGCAGGATTGTAGGGGGTTGATTTTAAATGCAACCCCCTTGAAAAACAGTGTCAACCCTCCCTTCCTTCTTCTCAGTAGTGATAAGATGACACCATTGAAACACAAATAGCGACGGCATCATCATGCCGTGTGCAATGGGGATTGTCCAGGGCATGCAGGAATGCCAACTGCGGTTGGGCGATCCCTATCCGGTGCCCTTCGTTCTCGTAAATACATCAATAAAACAGCTGCTGCAATGCTGGGAGAGACTGCAGCAGTGTAACGTCTTAAGGCCCGTTCACACCAAGGGTGATAACAGTAAAGGTAAAGTTTTAAAAATCATTCAAAATAGGGCTGCGTGATAAACTGAAATGATTGAAATATCGTAAATGTACGTATCGCAATATGCATATTTGCTTAAAAAGTACTTACCCTCAGGCCATCCAAGATTTAGGTGAGTTTGTTTCTTCACCAGAACAGATTAAAAGAAATTTAGCATTACATCATTTGCTCACCAGTGGATCCTCTGCAGTGAATGGGTGCCGTCAGAATGAGAGTCCAAACAGTTGATTAAAACATCACAATAATTCACAAGCAATCCACACGTCTCCAGTCAAGCAATTAACATCTTGTGAAGTAAAAAGTGGCATGTTTGCAATGAACAAATTCATCATTTAACATTTAACATCATTTCATTCAACTTCAAACTTTTGGTTCTGGCTTAAATATAAGTCCTCTATTCATTATATTGTTTTCTCCAGTGAAAAAGTATCCTCGTCTGAATCAGGATAAAGATAAAGCACTGTTTACAGGCAGTAACAGTCCAAAATGGTTCTAAAAAATGTGTTGGTGGATTTTGATGTGAGAAGACAACAGGGATGGACTTTTTCACTGGAGAAAACAATGGATTATAGATTATGGATATTTTGGCCAGTTTGGGTGGTTTAAAGTTAAAATAATGGATTTGTTTCCTAAAAACACACAGCTTTTCACAAGACATTAACTGATGGACTGGAGTTGTGTGGATTACTTGTGGATTACTGTGATGTTTTAATGAGCTGTTTGGACACTCATTCTGACGGCACCCATTCACTGCAGAGGATCCATTGGTGAGCAAGTGACGAAATGCTAAAACTCTCAAAATCTGTTCAATTGAAGAAACAAACTCAACATCTTGAATGGCCAGAGGGTGAGTAAATTTTCAGCAAATTTTCATTTTTGGTTGAACTATTCCTTTAATTTATCACATATCGCATTTATCTTGAATACTGTGTAGAGTTCACAACACAATTATAACGATAACAGTGCAGAGGAACAATATTGTTGATTTTTTTTTTTACATTTTTTTTTTTTTTTACAGCTGATGAACGATACAAACATTGACAGCCAAACGGAATTCATCCTGCTTTAAAAGCTTAAGCATTTAAACCTGCAAATGACAACTCTGCTTCTCATTTAGTTATCATTCTTAGTGTGAACAGATCTTTACAATGGCATAACCCGCATCAGGAAGATGTGATCGGACATGCTGGGGTGCAGCTCTGCCTCCACTCACAGACCCTTAGAGACAATGAGGTCCTCAGATGCTTGTGGCGAGTGTGTTGACATCAGAGGTCCGACAACAGTTGTCACAAGAACGGCAGACGTTTAACCTTGGCAACCCTATTAGATGTCGTTCCATAACAGATTTCACTCCAGTAGGAAAACAGACTTTCCCCTAACATACATACTGACACACATAAATAAGCTCAGTGGAGACATGGCTCACAGCAAAGCATGTGTCTCCATTTGAGGCACATAAACAGTGTGCTTTTCACATGTTTACATGAGCATGTGACAGCCTAGTTTGGTGAAATGGAATGTGCTAGTGAATGGCCATATTTGGATCGTTGTGTTCCCGGCAGGGCAACCCTCACACACACACAGACACACACACACACACACACACACACACACACACACACATGTCCCTGAATACAAACCGGCTCGATCTTTGCGGTGCCAAGGAGTAAACATACTACAAAGCAGTTTTGTTAGCAGATGTTAGCAGTGTAAATACTCCTAATTAAAACTTTCAACTCCTAAAAAGACTTCAGAAACTTTGTGAGCTCGTAAAATATAAAAATTATAAGCAGAGAAGTAAAAATTATCACAAGATGTTTTGTCTGTCTAAACAGTAATAAATCTGGGTTTTGTCAGGTTGACTGCAACTTCCTCTCTCTTGTAAGTCAGTTTTCATTAACATTTCTCTTAATCAAACTCTAACATGAGACTTTTTCATATAGTTTTAACAGTTTTACTTATTTATACAATGCTGTTTAAAAGCTTGGGGTCAGTAAGATATTTTTAAATGTTTTGAAAAAAAAAAAGTCTATTGTGCATTTATTATTTAATTAAAAATACAGTAAAACAGTAATATTGTGAAATATTATTACAATTTAAAACAACAGTTTTCCATTATAATATTTTTAAATTGTAATTTACAATACAAAAGGCAATTTTATTATTGAATATGTAAGGGATAATGCATGGCTAGCTGTGCATTAAACGATTTTAATTGTTTAATGCACAGCTAAAATCATTTAATGCACAGCTAGCCATGCATTATCCCACTTATACCTTGGTCATTTGCCAGCATTTACAAGTTTAAGCTGTTAATGCTGTTTCGCAGCGCAATATTTGACCGGAAGGGTAAAAATATTATTTCTACTAGAAAGACTCAGGAGGTGATGATAAGACTCGAAAGTATTTATTTGACAAAACCAAGACATAAAAATAGAATTCTTTGGCGTAGGCCTCATCTGTAGCTTGAATCTGTAAGTCGTAGACTCCAGCTATTACTGCTGAAGACGAAGGCAGGGGCGGAGCCGACCCCCTGCATGGACAGGGCCAACCTGGTGGTGGTGGGGAGGATGGAGGGGAAGGACAACGTCAGTATCTGCAAACACAAGGAAGGGTGAGTAAAGAGCTTATATATTCCTTGCGCCGAGTGACGATTGGCTAGATCTAATTGTAATGTGTGACGTAGCATTAAAGCCCGGCTCACACTGTGCGATTTTGGCCACCATTTGGTCGTCTGAGACAAATTTTGAAAATCCTAAAAGATTCCTATAATCCTAGGCTAAAATCTGTAGTCTTTGATCGTTAGTTTGACATGTTCACCGACAGCCGATTAATGGATTAATGAAGATTTGGCGCAAAGTCCTGCAGTGTGACTACCCCTACGATGAATGTCAAACTGTCTCCGTTTTTCAAGACAAGCTATGAGCAGAGTTAATGCTAGAGAATTATTCTATCAGCCATAAACTCCGGCGCTCCCGTCCTCTGCTCACGGAATTCATCTGAAAAGTTGCCTTTTTTATATAAACACTGGTTGCGCCGCTGTTTTCATGTGGGTGTGTAGAGCTGCATACACTATTCTTCTTAAATACGCCGGTATTGCCGCTGTTCATGATAGCCAACATTTCGGTCCTGCGTGCAATGCAGTTCGCAGTTAATGGACGTGTATGGGTTGATAATGTAAAACTCCCGACAAGTTTTCTTGCGCGCACCCGTTTTTACCTCGTCTTGACTGTCGTACAGTCTGACATTAATGACAACTGATATCCCATAGTGTGACATGATCATCATGTTCGTACAGTCTGACAAGTACAATCCTAAAGGACTTTTAAAAGATCGCACAGTGTGAGCCCGGCTTTAAGTCTACCTAGTAGAACTTGCGCTAAAGCTTCCATTTTCGTCAGTTACGGTTCGTTAGCTCTAGCATTCTGCCCGCTTCAAATCAGACTCAGAGATGAAATAGTGCGGTAAGATCACATTTGTATGAATGAATTATAGCATTTATTTGAATTAATTATCGATCGAGAGAGAGATGACAGTTGTGTGTGCGCTATCTTTGTCTGCGCGTCTACAAACAATGAAGCTGTGTTACTTTAAAAACAGTGATTTTACACCTCGTGGCTGAGGAATATAATGTAGCGATCTAGTATCTAGGCTATTTCATTAATAAAAGTCGCGGGGAAGCGTTTACAAGTTTGTGTGTGTGTGTGCGCATGCAGTGCAATTTGCGATCTCCGACTCTCTCTCTCCCTTTCTCTCACTCTCTCTTTCTCTCTCTGTGCGTGATTGTGTGCGAGTGATGTGTGTGGGTTTTTGTTCATCAGTTAAAGCAGCGCATTAATATAGAAAGGTGATTAAACTGACTTTGAACTACCTGTGCATTAGACGGTCTTAATGCATACCTGCCAGCCAATCAGAATCGAGTATTCAGGCAGACCATGGTATAAGTAAGGGATAATGCATGGCTAGCTGTGTAAATTTTTGAAAATTACCTTTCATGCAGTGTGTAACACAGCTCTAAGTGAATGAAAACATCCTGCAAAGTTTTAAATCTGAAAGCGGTAAAAAATAGCGGTAAAAGTAGCTGTTTCCCCGGTAACGCTGTACACAAAGCAGCACTGCGTGCAAAAACGCTGCTTTGTCAGGCATTACAGGCATGATGAAATGGAAATGAGACCGATCGGACCAATCTCCGCAGATTAGCGTCACGCAAAGGAGGGGTTTGGAAAAATGAATCGTTGAGCAAGTAAGGTAAAAATAAATGCATATTATAAGACAATGAAAGTGTTTTTTGACCTTGCATGCATGTCAACCTGTTCTTGGGGACTCCCAAAACCAAAATATGAACCTTGCATAACCCATAATAGAGGCACTTTAATGCACGACGTGCAGGCCAAGAACCATCCGACGCGAAGCGCATTAAAATCGTTTAATGCACAGCTAGCCATGCATTATCCCGCTTATACCATGGTCATTTGCCAGCATTGACAATTTAAAGCTGTTAATGACGTTTGCAGCGCAATATTTGACCGGAAGAGTAAAAATGACGGTTAGTTTTGTCGGTTACGGTTCGTTAGCTCTAGCATTCTTCCCGCTTCAAATCAGACACAGAGATGAAATGTGCAGTAATATCACATTTATTTGAATGAATTATAGCATTTATTTGAATTAATTATCGATCGAGAGAGAGAGAGAGAGAAAGAGAGATGACAGTTCTCATGGTCTCATGGTTCATGGTCTCTCTAAAAAAGCTGTACTTCAAAAACAGCGATTTTACCACCTCGTTGTTGGGGAAAATAATGTATCGTTTTAGTATCTTGACCATTTTATTAATAAAAGTCGTGGGGCAGCATTGACAACATGTTTGTTTGTGTGTGTGTGTGTGCAGCGCAATCTGCGAATGCGCTCTCCGACCCTCTCTCTATCTCTCTCTGTGTGGGTTTGTGTGCATCAATTAAAGCAGCGCATTAATATAGAACATTGATTAAACTGATTTGGAACTACCTGTGCATTAAACGGTTTTACCGCATACCTGCCAGCCAATCAGAATCCAGTATTCAGATAGACCATGGTGTAAATACATATTTATTGAGAATTGCCATAATATATCGATGCAAATTAGAGGTCGATCAGTATTTGATTTTTACTCCAGTCTTCAGAGTCACACAATCCTTCAGAAATCATTACAATATGCTGATTTGGTGGTTAAAATCATTTCTTATTATCAATGTTATGCTTAATATTTTTGTGGAAACGGTAATGCATCATTTAAGCTTGAAAAAGAACAGACTTTATTTAAAATTGATTTTTTTATAACATTAAATGTCTGTACTGTAATTTTTGTTCAATTTAGTAAATACATGTATTAATTTCTTTCAAAAAAAAAAATTCTACTGACCTCAAACCTTCAAACAGTAGTGTTTATATAAACTAATGATCATTTGTACACAACTTGAAATGGTAGACAGAACGCTTGACAGTAAATGACAACAGAATATTTCCCATCATTCTGTGGTTGTACAAGTATGAAATACACATTCCTATCTATCTATCAAACACCATCAGAGCCTTTTCTACTGTGTAGGTGCCTTTAGATGTTAAAATTCTTTGTGTATCTAAGACACGTTTTGTGGGTCTGGAAAGAGCCGTGTCAGTTTGAAAGAAATCGAAAAGCACAACTCAACCTGCCTTGAAATTCTCATCAGTCAACGGATGCCAAAGTCAGTGCACTGCAGCAAAATTTTTAATTTTAGATGATGGTAAAAGCTTCAGTTTCTGGCGTTTTTGCTCCTTGCGATGTGCCATCCTCATTGAAATCAACAGATTTGCAGTATTCTCTGACATGGGGTGTGTAGGTGCTCTAATGGTGCTTTTGTTGCATTAGGCCTAAACAGGTCTTTGTCAGTAAGTGTAAAAAGAGGAATATGAAAATGCCAAAAGAGTCCATATTTTCCCACTTCCAAACTCGTAAGTAGGAACTTCCCAGGAGGACCTGAAAACAGCATGAGTGTTGTGATTCCTCCTATTAATTTTTCTAAGAGTGAGCTGCCTCCTCCTCCATTTACAGTCTCTGCCTACTGTAAGACATTGGCAGGCATCCTGAAGAATAAAGTTTAAAAAGTCTGTCGAGGAAAGGCATCACACCAGGCCAAGACGGAGAACTGTTCTTTATCAGCATACCAGCACAAGCCAAGCCCAAACATACGGCAGAAATCTGTCTTCTCGTTTGCGGCGTCTGCTCTAATGAGTGAAGTCATTCTCATTGTTCTCTCCTCTCTATCACTCACAGGTGTGAGTGAGAGTCTGTGATTCTGACAACGAGCGTATCAGGTCTTTCCCAGCACTCCTGCAGGCTTTTCCTTGCACTCCTGTGGGAAAGCCCGGCATTCTCATTTAGATTTACTCAGTGTTTGGTGTTTGTATATTGGCTATTTTACAATGGTTCAAACATGGCTCATCCATTCATATTTATAATGTACTGCTGTTTTGAGTTTCTCAAGTGTTGTATAATGTTTCTTTTGCGCCGTTGCCGGTCTCATGATTTATGAACCGTCTTATCTTTTGGTTTGCGTCCATTAAGTTCTAAATCAAACGATACAGTACCTTTCACATGTACGTAATTCATCAAAATAGACATTACCTTGGGATGCACAACATATTGTTACTACGATTTTTTCCATTTGATGTATCAGTCAATACTAGGCATTTAATCGCGTGTACTCATTTTCCCTATTTTTTCCACTTAAAGTTAATTATAAAAACACTAAAAATTTATAACACTCTTAAATGTTATGTTTAGCAAATCTTAAAATGACTCTGCATTTTTTGATGTTATAATGTTTATAAACATTATAATGTTTATAATTTGAGACATTTAAGATTTTAGATTTTTATTTTCATTGTTAATTTAATATAGGTCATAAAATGTTAATTTATAACTGTTGGTCATAAAATTAAATAATAAAAAAATAAAATAAACATCCATTTTCATGCTGTAGAATACATTATAATGTTTATAATTTGTGGCATTTAAAATGATTGATTTTAGATTATTTAGACAATTTTCATATTGGTCCATTCATGCCATATTGCAGTATGGAATGTAATGTATTGCAATATATTACAATATATTTGAGTTGAATTTCCATCAAAAATAACATTATAATTAAATTAAATATATTAAAATACTCATACTGTGATATTTTGGTCACATCACCCTCAGTTCTCAAAAGAAAGCTGTGTATTTACTTCAGTGTTCAGCTGTTTCGCTCGAAAAGACATAAAGCAGGCCTGTTTCAAGTCACAGGACTTGGAGAACATTTCCCACTGCTTCATCTATATATAATGATCACTCTTAGGTGTCCTAGTCCACAGCAAGCAGTGTCTGACTAATGCTTTTAGTTAGGCTACTGTGAAAGGGTGAACTGTCAATGTTTTGCCCATCCAGTACTGTTTCCTGGCAAATATGAAGCCCATCCATTTACACTGAGTGAGAAGCTGCATGCATGCATTTAGAGATTGGATTTCCATCTTATCTTCAGATCTCTACAAATGTAGTTACATGAGTGGGGTTTTCTCACAGACAGACTTTCACAGCCCTTTTTAAAACAAACCTGGAACCTGTGAAATCAGAATAGTGCGGGAATCCAACCAGGAAGTCAAGCAGACTATATTATGGACCTTTAAGGTAGCCGTACACAATTAAGACACATGACCTCAGATAACTAACAACTTAACTAATGGGTTAACAAAAAGTACCTTCTACCACTAACATCTAAATGAAATGATTCATTCTAAAAGAAGTAGTTTTTTAGTTGTTTATAAATAGGTCCATCACCCTATTAGAGACTGTTTTCAACATTGATAATAAGAAATATTTCTTGAGCACCAAATCAGCATGTTAGAATGATTTCTGAAGGATCATGTGACACTGAAGATGGGAGTAATGGTTACTGAAAAGTTTTGCATCACAGGAATACATTGCATTTTGAAATACATTTGAATACTATTTTTTAAAAGAGCAGCTTGTCTGCTTGTAGATCTAGAGCTTCAAACATGAACACTAGCTACATGTGTTTCCATCACCCTGTTTTTATGCGCATTTTGAAGTATCAAATCAGAAACAAGTGATGGAAACGCTAAATTTTGAATAAAAATCCCTTAATTCGCAAAAAAAGTTTTTACGCTCACTTGAGGTGTTTTTTTGACTTGTGCGAAAAAAGGTTAATGAGAGTAATGGGAGATGGAAACACATTTGCTGAATAAATTCCTCCATGTGCATCAAAAAAGTAGATCTAGAGCTTCAAACATGAACACTAGCTATGTTTCCATCACCTTGTTTTTATGCGCATTTTAAAGTATAGCATCAGAAACGAGTGATGGAAATGCCAAATTTTGAATAAAAATCCCTTAATTCGCAAAAAAAGTTTTTACACTCGCTTGAAGTGGTTTTTGACTTGTGTGAAAAAGAGCTAATTCGAATAATGGGAGATGGAAACATTTGCCGAATAAATTCCTCTATGCACATAAAAAAAAAAAGTCATGTGACTTTGCGCTATGGGACGGCAAAACCTGACTAACCAGCGGACAGATCTCGTTCCATAGCATCTGAAATGTTGTTATGGTCATTCTGAAATGCTTCAGAATCATTGCCTCCATCTACGAAAGCAATGACCATGTTTATTTTATTTTGTCTACTCGACTCCGAGGCGCAAGCAATATATTATATGAAAATTATTATATCAAGTGGCTTCTCCTACTTTTCTTAATGATACAGTGCCAGTTTATCAGGAAGTGACGATTTGGTTGGAAACGGTTCTTATTTGCAAATGTTTTATGCAATATTCCAATTTTGCGAACAAGTTAAATTCGTAACTTTCAGATGGAAACCCGGCTACTGTCTCACCCACAATTATATCTCAATTTATTTGTTCAATACAACTGTGTGGATCACACAGCTGTTAAATAAAGCTCTGGATTGCATGTTGATCAGGGAACAACAAAGGGCATACTGCAGTGTCATATTTTCAACATTCAAATGCAGTTTTCCACATAACCCAGCCTGGCAGCGAAATGAGTTGTGATTATTGTCATCCGGCATTCATAATTCATTTCAGCAGACATTTCAGCTCCTTTGGGTGTTCAAGACATGGAAATTTTCACAGAAGCCAGTCTGTCGAAAAACAAACCCCACGTTCGGTAATGATACTAAATGAGCGCTACTAACTGGTTGCGTTTGCCTGAAGGGAGAACCGGCTGCGCTGTTGTCCTCTGATAATACACTAACACTTGACATCTGGTGCAGAGGGAGGAGTATTGCCCGTCCACCCACTCTCTTCCTTTATCTCCAACTCTTCCTTCAGCCTGTAAGCAAATCCGTTATAACATCCTCCTCTGCCGTCACATGTTCGGCCCAATGGCCTGTTCGGCAGCATGCGGCAGATTGCCTGCACTCCACTAAGCAAATCTGTGCATGCCGATCGACGTGCAATGTCAAACCGCACACAGTGCGTAAATGCCAAATACCTCAGGGTGGCCTAAACGCTATAAAAAGCCATGCAAATGCGATTGTATTGGGAACGAGCAAGGTTTGTACCTCCTGCATCTCTTAACTTTCACGTCAATAAAGACAAAAACAATCTAACCTGACCCCCGTCTCCTTGACAAGCCGCACAAAAACCCAAAAGGCATTGTATTCGTTTGCCCGGGTTAAATTATGTAATGCCTCCGCGATGAGTAGATTGCCTGCCTTTCAGTCGCCTTGCTTCACAGTTTCCTGGGAAGCAGTAATTAGTGTCAAGAACAAATTTGTTGTTGTTAATGAGCCTACAGGCTGAGGCGACAGCATGGGTAAGAAAAAAAAAGAAAGATGCCCCCTCACAGGATGGTTTGGATAGCGGAGATACACTCCATCTATTCTCCAGCCGTCACTGCTCCTCTTACAGCCTCTTTGACAGGACGTCTCTGCCTTTTCATTCACAAATCAGTAAAAAAGCCGAGAAAAGTCCTTATCGTCACCACCAAGAAAACAGCTGCACGGACACCGGCGTAAACAATCTCTAATAAAGGGATGAATCATCCTGAATAAATATTACACTGTTCTATCAAGACTTTTTTTTTTTAGTTGCGCCAACACAGAATGAACTGAAAATACAGTTTGTGGGGTCCTAACAGATTCTATTAAAGGAATAGTTTACCCAGAAATGAAAATTTGCTCACCCTCAGGCCATCCAACACTGAAAAAACTGAAAAAGTGCAGAAGCAATTTTCCCTCAGAAATTGCTAGTAAGTTTTACAAACAATTAAAACAACAAACATTAACATAAAAATTATAGTTAAGATGTAGATGAGTTGTTTCTTTATCACAGGTTTGGAGAAGTTTAGCATTACATCACTTTCTCACCAATGGATCCCCTGCAGTGAATGGGTGCCGTCAGATTCCAAACAGCCTTATTATGGATTTGTTTCTTACGAACATACAAGATGTTAAATGATGGACTGGAGTCATGTGAATTACATGTGGATTATTGTTATTTTTTATCAGCTGTTTGGACTTTCTTTCTGACGGCACCCATTCACTGCAGAGGATCCACTGGTGAGCAAGTGATGTAATGCTAAATTTCTCCAAATCTTTTCTGATGAAGCAACAAACTCATCCACATCTTGGATGGCCTGAGGGTGAGTAAATATTCAGCAAGTTTTCATTTTTGAGTGAACTATTTCTTTAAAGTTCAAGTTTAATTTGTGTGCATGCAATAATGTATGTGTGTGAGGTAGTGAGCGTTTTTATTTTGGCACAAGGCATATGCAACCAGTAAGAGGGATATGCAACCTATTTGAATCCTTCAGCTGGATAAATATATTCAATTTCCCATAGCAAGCATTCTCATTCAGTGTTTGTTTACTCCTCATTTCCAGAGCCTCAAAGAGAATAAAAACCCGATTCATGTTATTTTTTAAGATGGTCTTTTTTGTGTGTCTCGTGGAAGACATTCCTTCTTGGCAACACAGGAGGAATTTACCAGCTGAATTGTGGGAAGGGATTACTGCGCCATTGGCAGCTAAGAAAGTATAAGCCATTGAATTATCCTGCTGTTCAAGATGACTGTTAATCACGCCACTAGCCTTAGTCACATTAAGTTATTTTATGGAAGAAAGGCACACCCGTAGTCTCTTTCAAAATGTATTCAGAGAAAGCAATAAACTCACAGTAAGTCAACACCCGCTTCAAAGCAGTAAACACTGGTCTTGAGGATGTACTCAAAACACGCAGCTTCCTTAGGGCACGCATCTGCATCAAAATAAACTCTCATTTGACTGTAAATACAGATCCAGATATAAGATGAAACATTTCTGAACTGGACTGCCTATGCTGTAAAAACCTTTTTCTTCATCAGTATTTTTGTCTTGTTGTCCAAGAAAAATATATAAATTACATATATTAATAAATAATAATACATTAATTTAATAAATAAATGTAATTTTTAAAATGAATTATGTAAGATAAGACCCCAATGAAAAACTGTCTAATCTTTTATCATGTTTTAAGCATGTATTTAAGTTTAGAATAATTACAGGCTGTATTTATTTGATAAAAAATACAGTAATATTGTGAAATATTATTACAATTTACAACAGCTGTTTTCTATTTTAATATATATTGGAACTGTAATTTATTCCTGTGATGGCAAAGCTGAGATTTAAGCAGCTGTTACTCCAGTCTTCAGTGACAACAGACAAAAATACTGATTAAAAATGATTTTTCACAGTTAAGCTCTTGTGTTTTTTTGGTTTGACTTTGTCAGACTGTAACAACAGAGTTCATGTCATTACTGTTCACCTGAACTAAAACTCAAAAGCCATTCATCAGATTGCATTGGACGTCATCTCAGATTAATACAACAGAGCAATCTCTATTCTTGGGTAACCGAATGCTGACAGTGGATTACAATAAAACCAGATGATCTCTCACAGACACATAAGTCTTTTCCAAATGTATGGACAGCTTATGAAAGAGTGCTCGGCCAGAATGCCACAAGAGTGATGTCCTCTCTTGTAACATTGATTGATTGACAAAGACACCAAATTACATTGATAAGCCACTGCAGTCATCTTTAATATTTTGCTGAAATATTATTAAAATAACGCTTTCATCCACTATAACAGGAATGAATAATTTATACATTTCAGAATAAAATCTATGCATCTTTTCAGAATCCTTCAAAGGATGTTACGCCACTGCCAGCTGGTCATTGTTCACTGAATAAGAAAGACTAGAGCAAAAGAAAAAGAAAGAAAGAGCACATGTTAAGGCAGATGACAGCTGTGCCTGTCTGTGACCTGCTTACAGCAGTGCAGTAAGACAAAATTTGTCACTCTAAAAAAAAATAGTGCTATATAGCACTAAAAGTGTTTCTTTGGCTCGTAATCTTAGGGGAACCACTTTTGTGCTGTATAGCTCCAAATCTTGGTGCTTCAGTGGTTCTTCAGCGGTTTTTCACCGGTTCTTTGGCATGACTGAGGGGCTATATAGCACCGCTACCATATACAGAACCTGTTAAGCTCCTGTATGGTTCTTCAGAGGTTCTTCAGTGGTTCTTTGAGGTGATTAAGGTGCTATATAGCACCACTGCAGTATAAAGAACCTGTTAAGCCCCATTTAAAGGTTCTTTACGAGCCAAATAACCACTGTTGGTGCTGTTTAGCACCATTTTTGTTGAAGAAATACAATGCAATATGGCACCTCTTATGGTTCTACATAGCACCATTTGACAAAGGTGCTGTATAGCACCTTTAAAGAGATAGTGCTATATAGCACCAAAAGTGGTTCCTCTATGATTTACGAGCCAAGAACCTTTTTTTTAGAGTGTAGGCCTACAGCTTTAATATATAAAAGTATATATATGTATAATCAGATTACCAATTCAGTAAGTTAGCTATGTAGGTCTAAAACTGTTCTTACATCTAGTGTTGTATGTTTATATTTATGCTTATTTATGTAGCACCGTGGTCCTGCGAGACACGACATTTCGTTCCACTGTATGTCCCAACATGTAGCGGAATGACAATAAAGCTCGACTTGACTTGACTTGAAATATGTATTTAATATTGTGTGATACAACCAGTGTGTTAACATCTTATGTAGTGTTGCTTAAATTGATCAAATTAACTTATCTTGTTTATTTTAAAATATTTTATACTGAAAATCATGTTAAATTATTAACTTGTAGCCACCGAAGTGTCCAATTTATTCAATTTTAAAATAGGTATAATACTCTCAGCTTAATATATAATGGCTTTTGGCTTTAATGAGGTCAGACCATACTAAATTCTATGCACATTTTGTCCATTTCGCAGCTGCCCAAATGTATAATTATCAGTAAATGACGACAGCTATGGCTTTAAAAGACAGATAAATAATGACAGAACGTTTCATTTTTGGATAACCTGTTCATTCAAGACCATCTCAACCTCAGAGAAAAACAACATAGGCCTACCGATGTAAACATGACATCCTGAGTAAACCAAACAAATCCACAGACCTCATAAAAGCACATTCGGAAGCAAATGAAAGCTAGTCGAGCATTACGTCATTTGCAAGAGGGAAGAATTGCAAGAAAATGTCATTATAACACTGAGCCAACAACATCCTCCAAGACAATATGTCCTAATTCATTTAGGCTTGATCTCAATTTATGTGTTGTCTTTGAGAATGTCAGGTTTATAGATTTCATCCATGGTCTGTGGTTCATTGATTTGTATTTGATGGAGCAGGAGTGGGTTTTCCTGCAGGGGAGACCTGAGGGCAATCCCTTGCTGCAGTAATGAGAGGAGATGATAGCGAGAACTCCACAATGAAGGTGAGCTTTCAAGGTGGCCTTTGATGTCTCAGAAGTGCCTCGAATACACAAAAGCCCCAAAACAATCTATACTTTTTCTGGGAATGTGCTCTTTGCAGACTGGATTTGGATCAATCAATGTACAAAAATGATTTAGCCAACTGAAGTGTGAATGGAGAAATCTAATGCACAAGCATTAATGGGAAGAGACAGTATGTCGACTCAGCACTGGTGCTCCATATAAAGTATGTTTGCGTATGCCAACCTGATGGACAGAGAAACACCCAGGCCATCTGATCGATTTTATTGATTACAAGTAAGCTGCTTTGAGCTCTACAGAGAGCTTAGAAATAAGATAAATATTATTCCTTATCAGGTTCACAGGACGACTAAGTTCACTTCAAATTTACAACATTTCACCTCAGGCTAGTTACATTTAGCTGGTTTGGCAGTGAGATAAGAGTTACCTTGAACACACAGCTATGATTTAATGTCCAAGGCTGGATAAAAACACATTGTTCCTTAAAAACATTTCTCAGCACACACACTGACCAGCAGCTTGGTCCAAAATAGAATTATGTATTTCTTCTAATCTCAGAAATAAGCAGTTGGTTGTTGTTTGAATCTGCTTCCAGTGTGAAAGAAACAAACAAAATATTTGCTTGGAAGATGCTTTGAAGCAATGTCATATTTGTTAGAGAATCCTTCTTTTGAATCAGACTTTTTTAAATTAAATCAATTCACCAAAATGGCCTGAATGATTCATTCTTGAAATGAATCAACAACTCACTGACTCATTGAGTCGAGAACCAATGAGTGAGCTGTTTGTAAAAATGCGGTTACATTTACTGTTGTTTGGTGAATTTTTGCAGGCCATTTCAAGAGGAATCCATGCAAATTGGAATTTTGTGTGAAGACAAGAGATTTTCCCACACAGATTTTGTAACAGATTCACTGTGTTGACCAATAGAAAGCTACTTCGAGAAACTAACTTCATTGTTAGCTGTGCTTGACACATCGCTACATTATTGACAATAATCAATGAGCCTTTTTGCTTGTAAAAATTCCTAATATGATTGCACCTTTCCAGCATTCTGAAGTGAACCATATTTTAACTGATGGGTCAAAGCATATATTAATCTACATGTTGAATATAAGGATAGATTACAAATAAAATGCACTGGAAAAATGTGCATGAGAGATGAGAGATGTAAATGAATCATCTGGTTGCTTTAACCTGTCAATGAAACAATCTACAGTTCCTTCCTGTTTAAGTGGGCGGTTTATGGCTGCAATAAGCTGAAAAGTAGGCCTGATTTTATGCTGTTATTACGAAGTCTGGCAAAAACCAAAACTGTAAACAAAGCAAAGAAATATACATCATGTTACTGCCATCACTTCAAGTACACAAAAACTTTAAAGGGATAGTTCACTCAAAAATTAAAATTCGGTCATCATTTACTCAACCTCAAGTTGTTACAAACCTGTGTTTCAGCCGTTGAAAACAAAAGAAGATATTTTGTAGAATGGTGGGTCCAAATAGTTGACGGTAGCCATTGGTTTCCATAGTATGTAAAAGTCAATGGATACCATCAACTATTTGGTTACCCACGTTTTTGGTTTACCCCACGTTTGTGTTGAGCAGAGCAAGGAAACTCATCTAGGGTTAGAACAAGTGGAGGAAGAGTAAATGATGACATAAATGTCCTGTGTCAAACCATGAGTTCAACAGGGACTGAACAGAGCAGTCAGGTCTACA
Source organism: Tor tambroides (assembly GCA_021397915.2). Lineage (NCBI taxonomy): Eukaryota > Metazoa > Chordata > Actinopteri > Cypriniformes > Cyprinidae > Tor > Tor tambroides. The sequence goes on along the minus strand of JAFVLL020002745.1, from coordinate 73,598 downwards.
CGGCTGCTCAGTTTTATTCAGGACATCTCAATATTACATCCAGTAAGCTGAGCTAGTGGAAAAAGATTCCAGGTGGGAATATGAAGGGAGCTTGTAGTGTATAGAAACTATTAGCATAATGCTCTCTGAAACTGCTGGCAAAGACGAAGAACTTATTTTCTCCTCACAGAATCTGCTGTCTGTTTTCTTGTTTTCTTTTCATTAGTTTTAATTAACAAGGTCTCATTAACATCAATATGTTCCTTAACATTCAGTTAGTGTAATTAAATACCCACACACAAGTAAGACGGCTGGAGCCCGGTGGTTAAGGATCTGAGCTGGTTACATTAAAGTTGCAAGTCTGGCTGCAGGTAAGGTTGACCTTTGAGTTAACAAGATTATCTGTCACCATCATATCCTTGATCAAGGCTCTAGGTAGACTTTTCCTCCGTTTAGAGTTACTCTGGATTAAAATCACTAACTAAATAACCAGTAACCACCCTGTTGAAGAGATTATTTTAGACCAGCTTGAATTTTGCTAACGCTTTATTCTGATTGGTGCTGGCCTAGCAGGTGGACCAACATAGCCATTCTGTTCACTAGCAAAACCTGATCGACCATCATGGACTGTGAGTGTGTGTATGTCAAATGTCACAATGTCTGTATGAAACTATTCTCCAGTAAGATCAGATAAACTACTTGGTAACCGTCTGTTTGGTAACATATGCACATATGCTGTGCATGCAGGTCTGTGCGCCGCGTGTCGCTGTCAGTGAGACCGCTCAGTGCCCAGAAGTGTACTAAGAGGTTCCTGTACCGTGTTCTCCTCACGACAGGTGATCCTGTGTGGCGGATCTTCCTTTTCAGGTGACTTAAGATTACGTGGTTCCATCTGTTCAGCAAAAGCATGATCGCTCTGTCATCTACCGCTTGGTAAATAAGATGACAGCCAATTAGACCTGAAACACACTCCCCTGCCTGGCCAGGGCTGAGTTTATAATTAAAGAAGCATACTAGGGAAACAACGGCCAATTTATTTTAGGACATTTGGCACTGAAGGAACACCACCCGCAGAAGAGAAACGCCTTGATCAATACTGCCACTTTTTCTTAGAGCAATGACATATAAGGGGATAAATTATCTGGAAGTAAACCTCATCAAAAAGTAAATGTTGCTAGGAACCTCCAATTGGATGAGACATCAGCTGGCTCCTCTGAAGCCAGGAAAAAACAAGAACAAAATGTATAAACCAAATGCCACTGATGTTTAAAGCACATAACTGCAACCCTGATCTCAGGTGTGTCACGGTTTGCTCTTATCTCAGAAAGCCCATCCTCAGTGATTTGTATCTTTGGCGTAAGTAAGTGCGCCATGTGGTGAACATCCACACTTTGAAGACATCACAGGGGAAAAGTGAATTGAAGCTGAAGAAAGGCTAAATCTATCATGGATGAACGATGGAGAAAACAAATGAACAAATGAGAGAACAAAAAATAGAACAAAAGTATGAACGACGGAACAAACAATATACAGTAGACAACAGATATAGGCTATAACAATGTAGAGTGATATAGATAGATGGATAGATAGATAGATAGATAGATAGATAGATAGATAGATAGATAGATAGATAGATACATAGATCGACATTCAAACAGACAGTGATAGACAGAGTGATCGATAGATAGATAGATAGATAGATAGATAGATAGATAGATAGATAGACGGACAGAGTGATAGATAGATAGACAGACAGATGGATAGATAGATAGATAGACAGACAGACAGACAGACAGACAGAGCGAGATAGATAGAGTGATAGACAGATAGATAGATAGATAGATAGATAGATAGACAGACATTCAAACAGACAGTGACAGACAGAGTGATCGATAGATAGATAGATAGATAGATAGATAGATAGATAGATAGATAGATAGATAGACGGACAGAGTGATAGATAGATAGACAGACAGATGGATAGATAGATAGATAGACAGACAGACAGACAGACAGACAGAGCGAGATAGATAGATAGATAGATAGATAGATAGACATTCAGACAGTGATAGACACAGTGATCGATAGACAGACAGACAGACAGACAGACAGACAGAGCGATATAGATAGATAGATAGATAGATACAGACATTCAAACAGACAGTGATAGACAGAGTGATAGATAGATAGATAGATAGATAGATAGATACAGACATTCAAACAGACAGTGATAGACAGAGTGATAGATAGATAGATAGATAGATAGATAGATAGAAAGATAGATAGATAGACTTGTATAAAATATATATATTTTTTAAATAATTGGTCACGTCTTCTTCACGTCACTTTGCCTATAGGGCATACGGTAAGCCCTTAAAAAAATCTGTCCATGACACACACTGTCCCAAGTAATCTGACACAATGCTAGAGGGAAAGTGCATTACAAAGAGAGTGGTGCCTTTGGTGTGGGTTCAGGCGCTCCTTGGGGCTGTAGAGCAGGAAGTGACAGCACACGAGGGAGCTCGTGGCTAATGAGGGGAGAAATGTTTGTCCTTGCTCTGTACCTGTCTGTGTGAACCTTTCTGTTCTTTCCAAATCTGCCACAATCCGGCTGGACTCCAAGACTGCACACCTAATCCACTGTGGTGATGATGTCCGTCTGCCTCCTTCACTGTCTGTTGTCACTGTACGCTGTGCTGTCCAGAGAGATAGATGACCGGCCGCTTCTGGTCTCAGGGTACATGACACTAATGCCAGTGCACAAGGGAAATCGCTGTAATTTTCCTGCTCAGTCACAGAATCATCAAGTCCCTGCGACCGTGTCCATCCCTCTGGCTATGGTGCACTTGTTTCGGCTGCCAATAAAGCTGGGAATAATGAATAGTTGAACTGCCGGGGCAGAGGTTCACAACCGCTGTGTGGCCTCTTCTTATTATAACATAGCATCTGAGGAAAATTGCTACTGGCCCATTGAGCTTAATTCTCAAATGCGGTTTGGGAACTTTTAATATACCAGATAAAATCTGACATATTTAATATGGTCTACAAATAGTACCGCCTTTCTAGATAACATTGTAAACCATCTGGATCTTGTTTAATGGTGATCAAATGGCGGCATTTAAAAAAAAAATTAGCGATGTCAGGCCAGTTTGTGTGACGGTAAATAATGTGTGGTTTTTGAAAGCATCTTATATATGAACCTACATGAATAATAACCTACATGAATAATACATCTGAAGAAATGTTTACTGAATGAATCAGTGAATGATTATTAATAAATGTTTTTTAGTGAGCGAATTCAAAACTGTCAAGTCACTAGGATGAATCAATTACATAAATGACTGTACTTGTTACTAGAAATCCAAGGTTTATTTATTTTATGTATTTATTTGCAAAAAATTTTTTTTTACTAATATAGCTGATAGAAATGCTAATTATTGATAAACTTGGGTCAACACTATTTCACTTTTTTTCATTTAACTTTAGCACACACATTCTTATAAATGGTAATACTTTAAATATTGTGAAAAATAGTTTGGAACACTCTTTGTCAAGAAAAGGATTTTAACACTTAATAAATTTGGTTTCACATTACAGAATGTATATATACTATTTTATTATTATTGGTAAGAATTTTCTCAAATATTTTTTATTTGGGGCAAACATGCCACAGAATTAATGCCATGCCAAATTAAGTATCTTTTTTTATTTTTTTTTTTTAACTCAACTGAGAAAAAGGGAATCTCATTTTACACTGTCCAAAACTGAATTAAAAGAATAGTTCTCCTAAAAATGAAAATTCTGTCATCTGCCATCACAAATTGTTCCAAACCTCTATGGGATCAATGGCTACCGTCAACTGTTTTGTTATCAACATTCTTCAAAATATCTTCTTTTGTGTTCAACAGAAGAAAGAAACTCATACAAGGTTCTCTGGCAGTGTCACAAATCACCTTCAACATAAAAGGGATTAGCGCACACAAAAGCGATCTTTGAAAATTTAATTTAAGGATGATTATCATGACGTTCCAAGAAAATGTTCCTCTCGGAATAACCACGTGTTAATTGATCCACAGCCTTGAAATCTTACCCCACCTTTGTGCAAAATACATGACATGGTGACATTTCTGACACCCTCTGCTGTCACGCTGTTGGACATCTTCTGCAGATGAGCGTTTGGAAGCAGACAGCGCTAAATCACAACACAGACGTTCAACCCTTGTCTGTCACCAGGAAAGAGAGTTCAAAAATAAACGGCTGACTTGGGAATAGAGAAATAAATAAATAAATAAACCAACAAGCCTTGGGTTCCCCTGTGCGTTGTTTTAAATGTGAATAACGCAACCGAAGGCCAGTGGTTGTAATGAATGTATATTTCTGTAGATCGTAACCTTGGACTCTCCCTGAGGGAAGAGGACAATCATCTTAATGAGCACCTGCTGCACTAAGAGAAGTGAGAAAAAGAGATGGAGCAGATGGCGAAGGAGAGAAATAGAGATGGAAGAAATCTGTGAATAACCTCGCAGCAGCTCTCGGTCTTATCTTCTGTAATACACCTAGATTCAGCCTCCACCGTGGGAGCTGCAGGGGTGGCGTGCAGCATAGGAATGATGAAGAACAATTCTGAAAAGAAAATTCTGTCATCATTTACTAACCCTCAAGTTGTTCCAAACCGGTTTGAGTTTCTTTCTTATGTTGAGCACAGTTGACGGCAGCCATTGACTCCTATGGAAAAAATACTATGGAAGTCAATTGTTGCTCCCATGAATGTGCTTTTTTTGTAATTTTATGTTTTAAATCTATTTGGCCTATTTTAATAATTAAATAGTGTAATTAATACATATCTGACTCTCATTTTAATGATATCAGAGTGCTTTAAATGCTAACAATGTCTGATTTTTAATTTTAAGATGAAGATTTACTTAAAAATACATTTTTAAAATCTCTTTTGTAATGGATGTAACCTCGTTTGGGTGAATAAATGGTTGTATTGGAGCTTTATGTAACTAAATTAAGCCGTTATCGCAACAAAAGAGACAGACTTCAGAGCACAGCGGGTTATTTTGAGGAGTCCTCAGGCCTCAGGACTGTTCACTGGCTCCCATGTGGGACTCTTCCAATAGCTGTGGGCCCTTTCCTGCTCTCTGCTCCACTGCACAAGTTAGACCACAAAACATGTCTAATCAAGGGTGTACGGTTGGTAGAGATATTTCCAAATCAGTTGCTATGCACATGCACACAGAAACCCCCAATTCTGTACCCTTATGTATGCCTATTAAAGGTTTTTCTTGCCAGAACAGCTGAGAAATTATCTGAATTTTGCTGAAATCACCATTTTAAGAAACCATGTTATTCCAACAAGCTGTTTTATTTTGCTTTATTCATAATGTCATGAGACAGAAATCATAAAAAAAAAGATTTACAGTGGTTTGAACCACTCGTAACACATTTACATATCAAATACTGGCCTACAACAATTACAACAGCACTCTCATTTCTATGAAAAATAACCTCACAGTTGACTGGTTATCAATTTACAAAATCAAATTACAAGTCAATATCGTGATGAAAATGTCAACTGTAAAAAAACAGCTGAACTGGACACACACAACCAGCCATAATCATGTCACATTTGAAGCCTTAAGCAAAAAAGTTATATTGACCGCATGCTAATAGAATTATATGTATATGAGTTGACACGTCTCTTAGCAGTTGTAAAACCTGCCACTATACTCCGTTTTATGCTCAGTTATATGAACTGGAACCCACAGAATTACAGTAACTGCTTCATTTCTTCCCACTCAGATAGATCAAATGAACTGGAATCGTAAAAACATAATATCACTGCTGTTTGCTGTTGTTTTTATGGAGGGCACAGTGATGTTCTGGCATGGCTAGCTTCTCTTAGTGACATGAAAATAAATAATGAAATCGATGATGGCCGATCGATGGCCAGTTGAATTAGAAACTTGGCTGACAGCAGAAGTTTCCCCAGCCTCGCTGGCCACACTGTTTCCATCAAACTTTGTTCCTGCTACTTGACACTGAAGCTGTAGGAGCAAACACGGGCCAGAAATTTGAAGTGAGACCAGAATGCAAGGCAGGGAAGAGTGAGGACGATATGTCTGGGAGGGAGAGTGAGCGATCTGCGGCATTACACAGGGGAAGATCCATCTGTTGATGTAACCTTTGCCTCTGCCATATCACCTACCTCAGCACAAGTTTGACCCGTATATGTCTCGCTGTCAGGCTGTCAGCACGAAACGAGTAAAGCCTCCAAATCACTCATCGCAGAGTTCAAATGCAGTTTAGGTTGTTTGAAAAAGTGACTGCTCGTGGTTACGCATGCCTCACATTGTCAGAAGCCAACAAAGGGAAATCAATATGCATTTGCTAGAGCGCAGTAGGGTTTTATTGAGGGAACTGCGTCAGTGATTGAAACGTCTCATTACATATTCAACAAACGGACTCAAATTCTTCATTCAACCATTTAAAGGGACAGCTCACCCAGAAATAAAAATTCCGTTATCATTTATTCACCCTCCAGACTTTCTTCTGTGGGGAATAACGTGTTTTTTCCCCATATATTGGTAGTTTACGATTATTATGGGCTGTCACCATAAATCAATTAAAGTAGTTCATCTATGACTTATGTGGATTGTTCAAGGTTTCTGTGAATTAAATGATAACTCTGTATGAAGAAATTTAAGTGAATATTTATTCTTAATCTGAGTCAGTCATAAAAGTCATAAAAGTCTCAAATCAAATCCGTCACAAGGGATTCACCAATTTTGAAATTCTAAATTAAATGAAATTAAATTGTAAAATTCATTCTAAATGTTAAATTTAATTTATTAATTAATTTATGAATTTATTAAATAAAAATGTATTTAAAAAGAAAGTTTTGTGTGAGTCTGGTGTGTGACCAATGGAATAAAATACAGTTTGTACAGTATATAAACCATTACGCATATGGAATATGTCCCCATAGGAATACCATTGTGTGTGTGTGTGTGTACTTGTTTTTTCTATCCTGGTGGGGACTTAGACCTGAATACACACAGCCTCATGGGGACTTGTGTCACGGTGGGGACCTAAATTGAGTAAACAAGCTTATAAACAAGCTTATAAATCACACAGAATGAAGTTTTTTGAAAATGTAAAAATGCAGAAAATTTTCCTGTAAGGGGTAGGTTTAGGTGTAGGGTTGGTGCAGGATGATAGAAAATACGGTCTGTACAGCAGAACAACATTACGCCTATGAGAGTCCCCACAAGGATAGCAGAACAAGTGTGTGTGTGTGTGTGTGTGTGTGTGTGTTGGCAAACATATATTATGGGAGAAACCGTATATCTTGACAGGATCCAATGAAAGATCAGATTCAGGATACTTTACACTGCCTGGTCTTGTGTGTCTAAGAAGATCAGTTTTTCTGTTACAAAACAAGTATCTGTGATCTGTGATTAAACGTTTCTAGTTAAAGTCAGAATATTTTATAGACAGGCAGATTTCAATTGATTTGGAACAGAAAAAAACAACTCTGGATCATCTGAATTTCTTATCATTTGGAGTGTTTTCTTAGAAGGAAGGAAGGATGGATATGATCTTGTGTATATATGACCAGAGATTTAAGAAGCTTAAAGTATTGTTTCAATGCTTCATTTAAATATCTTCTTCATCCACAGCTTCTCTCTGGCACATCTGGTTGCATGTATGAAATATGCTCGACTAAGCTCACACACGTAAGCATATAATACGCATGAACGGACAAAGACGATGCTCATGATGCTACAATGCATTTATACATATAAGATCTAATAGTTGACGTCAGAATGGAAGTTATTTAGTTCAGTCATTCGAATGAAAACATTCAATTGCAAAACATTCCATTAAAGCATAATTTTAATGCTTTTGGAGCAACAATACTGTGTCTCTTACGTATCTAAGGATATGTATGCATGGCAACAGTTGCCTGGAGCTACAAGGGCTAAGAATAACTCGGTTTGGAGCAGGGGCCACTGCAAATCATTCACAAGAACCTTTGCAGCTTAGTTAATGACTTTCTTCAGACAGGGATTGTATCAGATTAAATGAAACCCCCTCAATTTACATAATGATAATTTTATGAAACAATTAATAACAAAAGTAGGATGAATTAACCACCACTCATGTCACATTACAACTAAAATTAGGTGATATTTAATTAACGTGCTACATTATTCGAATCACAACATGTATTAAGTAGGTTGTAAGATGAAAAGAGAATGTTCTTGTGAGAGAAGGAGGGTTTCAAGAGTAATATTCAACTGAACTATTTCTATGGCAAGTTTATATGGCAAGCCTTTATAAAACATCTTCAGCTTAAGGTAGAAATATACTTTAATAGACCTCAAGGGGGTGATAGAGTTACTTTCAAATGTCAGTGCGTTAAATCCGGTTTGTTCTAGTAGCAAGCTATAAACATGTTGACTTTAACCAACTTGACAAGATTCTCTTCAAACTGTTGCTCCGCAATGACAATACAGTGGCTCACTTAAAGTGAAAACTGTATCTGACTCAATCTGACTCAATCTAACTCGGTCTGACATAATGAAATCATTATTCACATAGCACAACTGATTGGTTCTTTTTTATATCAGCAGCCAATGAGCTTGCTGCTCAACATTCAAATACGTGGCTGGTTCTTGCTGTAGCAGTTGCAGCGCACCTCAGAAACCCTCCACCTTCCCCAGCTCCACCTGTATATATCTGCTATGGGGTGATTTCATGTATGTTATATATGGGAGTTATTTCATATATGTTATATGTTAGGGAATAAAAAAAAACTTAACAAAAACACTTGCTACATGTACTGCGTTAGGCTAATCGAGACTTGTCATACCGCTTGCAAATTGTTGCTCTTTTGTTGGTTTTGACTGCTTCTATTGTCCTAATTGTTTGTAAGTCGATTTGGATAAAAGCGTCTGCTAAATAACTAAATGTAAATGTCTAAATATGTGCATACTCACAGCAGCATGTCTGTGGATGTATTGTATTATAAAGCTCTTTGATTAGCTATAACTAGCTACATATTACAATTATGTACTTTGGTTTTGACGCATTTGAAATGTGTACTTGTTTTGCATCATGAATTACGGCCTGACAAATTTCTGAGAGCAACTATGCACAAATTCAAACTAGCTTAGTCAGATACGTTCACATTCACATCTTGCAAATATAGAACTGGTTTGATAATGTATTAAAGCATTCAGCTGAAAAAGCTTATTTGGATATTGCCATATTGTTCCCAGCAAATTTTATTAATAAAACATGGAATACCCATTCAGATTTTCAGAACTGTCAAAAACCACCATTTCCTATGAAGACTTTATGAAGTCCGTAATCTAATGCTGAGTCGCAGCGGTCTATCCAGTGGAGACTCTCAAAACACATTCTGCAGTGCCGCGGTTAAAGTTCAATGTAAATTTAAGGTTTTATGATCCTTACCGCATCCTGTCTCACTCAGCTTTACTGTGTCATCAGTAGCTGAGGGTCTAATGGTGCAAACCTCACATCCACCGCAGCGGAGGGACTCGTTCTGTCCGCTGGGGCGCTTTTGAACCTCAGTGCAGTGATGCCTTTGGATCCCCCTTCTGCTTTAACTACCTCATCTTTCACACAGTGGGTCCGGTCGAGCGGGGCGACCCAGGGCACCTGCGCTGCTATCAATAGCTCTGTGTCTTTGCTGCAGACTGTCTCACCTGGGAGCGGCAATTAAAGGTGTATTAGTTCAGAACCGTGACCCTTACACCTCCGCTTCGGTGGTGTCACGGCAGCGAAAGACAGCAGGATGAGTTTTCTTCACACTTTCAATTCCCTAGCACAGCTCACTCTTTCCAAAACACACATCAAAATGAAGTCTTTCTATACACCGGACCGCGAAACAACATAATGATGCCGGTTCAGGTGTGAGTTACTGTTCTGGCGAAGATTTATTGTTGTTTATTGCCATAATTTAAGTGATTTCTGTATGTGTGTGACTGTGTTTTTGTTTTAGGCTATAAATCTAGTGTTGAACACTGGGATAATTAACTTGAAAGGCTGTATCTAACTTTCGTGTTCTGTTGCTTTATAAGCATCAACAGAAAGTCTGGTTACAAGCCCGGACTATTGAAATTGTCAAAGACCATAAGTTATAGCTGAATGCTGACTATATTTAGAAGTGAAAAAACTCTGCTAGGGTGGGAAGCTCACACGATCCTGAGTGAAAACTTATTGACTAAGCTGTTTTATTTAGGGAGAAAGTAGTTCATTTTGATCTCAATGGGCTTTGCAGTCTCACTTTTTCAAAAATAGGGTAGACTATGAATAGATCATTAAAAGTAGGTGACAGTTTTCCAGAGCTTTTGGTATTTTCCTCAGACCAATCTATAATGGGATCAGAAACACCTATGTGAAACTTTTAATAACACCACTTCCTAGGCGTTTTGGTCATTTTGTATACTCTAGTGCCCGACAGATAAATTAATTGGCTGTCATATTGCTTCTTGTTGTTTCTTAGCTTTATCTTTTGTCGTGTTTCATGTTAAAAATAGCGCTTTTATATAAACGTCTCTCAAAATAAGCTCGAAACAACCCCTACACCCCGTTCCATTCAGCTATGCTCTTCTAGCTGTTAGAAAGCAATAATGTATCCTGTGTGAACACCCCCTAATCCTCTCCAGAGGGACAGAGAGTGACCGTGAACGGTGTTGACGGAAATTGCTGTCTCATAAATCAGACCGTAAGGTGCTGCTGAAAATGTTTTGAAGTTGAAAAAAGTCATGCAACTATTTTCCATCATCAAAAACTTCTGATTACTTCAGTATTTTTATACCTGTTCAATCATCTTGCCTGCAATCAACCCAAGATCAACAGATCAAGCCAAAGATCGAAACAAGCTGATTGCCACTTTTATTATGGCCTCATATGGAAATACAGCCTATTTAATATTAGCTGAAGATTTCATTACAGAAGCTCCTGGTTTGAGATCTGTTTATTTGGGATTTGAGAGGCAAGCTCCTGGTCATACATCACCCCACATTGTTTACCCAAGGAGGTATTTTGAGCCTATACTTCATCCGTCCCTAGACAGCTGTATGGCACGTTCCACTACTCTGCTCCCCCTGAGCCGTTCCTTTTTGCGGATGTCATCTTTGTAGAAAGAAAGTCAGAGCAAGGTTATTATAGTTTTGCATTTTAACATGTTTTTATTTTCGTACAGTTTTAAAATGTATTTTATATTTCAGTCTAGTTTTAGTAAGTTTCAGGGAGTGTTGTTATTATTAACTAAAAATACAACTTTGGTAAAATTTTGGTAATTGTCATGCAGCTGAAAAAAAATACAGCATTTGATTAAATCCAAAGTTCTGTCATGAAACTCTAGACGGCGCAGTCCAATAGGTTCTAACTCAATCTGACTCAATCAATGGTACAGCTGATTTCTTTTGCATCAAAAGCCAATGAGCTTGCTGGTCAACATTCAAATACTTGGCTAGTGCTTGCTGTAGCAGTTGCAGCGTGCTTCAGAAACCCTTCACCTTCCCCAGCTCCACCTGTATAGATCTGCTACAGGGAGATTTCATGTATGTTATATATGGGTGTTTTTTCATATATGTTATATGTGCAGCAGCAGTATTTCCTATGCCCACAGCAGCATGTCTGTGGATGTATTGGCAGTAACAAAACCAAACAAATTGCCATGTACATTACCATGCTAAATTCTCAGACAGTTGTCATGACAGAAAAACTTGAATCAACTTAAATTAAAAATACTGACTTGGCAACTAAATTATTAAACTTATTAAACTTATATTAAAATAAAACTGAAACTATAAAAATGAAATTAAATACTATTATAGTATATAAATTATACTAAAATAACTCTGTTTTCAGCAATAATTTTGATAGTTACACTTGAGTACAGCGTTTTATTTCTTTTTTAAAATATATTTAATTTTTTTTTAGATTTTACTGTTTTAATGATGATAGTTAAAAATAAAATCATCTGAGGAATATTGCCAGAGTTTTCTAAATGCATTTAATGTAAGCAAGATCTTTAAAGAAGCCATGTCTGCATTTTACACAGCGATCACAATAGAATGCTATGGATATTGCTAAATGGCCTTTTATTTATCTACATATTTATTCATTTAAGTTTTGTACTACTGTTTCTAGTTTAAGTTTTTCGTTTATTGTGCATGAATTACTTTTATAAAGTTTACAAAAGTTTACAAAGTTTACTTTTATAAAGTTTAGTAGCTAGTTTTAGTTTGTCTTAGAGTCAGAAAGTCCATGACAGACCACGCGAAAGCCAACAGTGAATACTTCTGTATTGTTTAATGTATGGCGGTAATCATTCTGCAATTAAAGGGGAGCAGAGATGGAAGTTGGCAGAGGAACTGCACGTCGACCCACGCCCACTTTCTCCTCTTCATTTGCATGTTCTTATGTGTGAATGCTTCACAGGGCCACAAATTAAATATTCATTCTGTAAAACCCTGGGTTATGTAACCATAGACATGCAGCTTGAGCACGACAACAAAAGAAAACTAAAATAATACAACAAAAATACAATCCCATGTCCGTTTTAGTAACTGTGGCCTTAACTGCTGACAGACAGATGAGGGTTAAGACTGAAGACACATCAAAAAAACATGGGTAATTGTATATTTTCCCACATTGCATTGTAGTCGAGCTCTGAGATATGTACTGTGTGTTCCCTGTGGGTCTGCCTGCATTTCCATATCTACCACAGACGCAGAGTGATTTGTCTATGGCATGGATCGTCATGGTAACTGGCCACATTGGCATCTTTGTTTGCCTACAGTATGTCAGATTCTGTCACTAAACCTCGCTTCTTCAATCCGACTTGACCTGCGTTAAAGTGATTGATTGCAATATTATCTCATCACACAACAATAGCAGGGCACAGCGTACCAGATGCAGTTGATTTGAATACATTACAAGGAAATCACTAGTACTTAATGAAGTGAGTCCTGAGCTTTCTGTGTCTCAAAGGCACTTGTGCTGATCAGTAGCTCTGTCCAAGATTGCCCATTGAAGATCTTCATTGAACAATCAGAGAGAGGTCTGTAGGGTTGTCAATTTAGCATGTTAATTGTGATTAATTAGGAAAGAGAAATGACCGCATTAAAAAATCATTGAGTTAAAAACATACAGATGGAGCTCAGATAAATGATACACAAAAAGGGTCTTGAGACACAAGTTTTTTTTTAAAACTTTCTATTCATCAAAGAATCCTGAAAAAAAAGACGGATTCCACAAAAAATATTAAGCAGCACAACTTTTTTTAATAGTGATGATAATAAGACACGTTTCTTGAACACCAAATCTTATTGCTGTAGGAAAATTCTGATTTTCCATCACAGGAATTAATTGCATTTTAAAATATATTGAAATAGAAAAGAGTTATTTTAAATTGTAATAATATTTCACAATATAGTTTTACTGTATTTTTGATCAAATAAATGCAGCCATGGTGAGCAAAAGAGATGATTTTCAAAACATTAAAAATTCTTACTGACACCAAACTTTTAAATAAAAAATCACTGATATCTCGTCATTTGGGGCCCTTTCTTTCTCCTCATTTTAATATGTGCAGTTACTTATGATTACTTAAATTAATTAACGGCATATCATGTAATTAACTTGATTAACATGTTAAATTGATTGTCAGCACTATTTCCAGACAGCCTTTGATTGAAAAGGTAGATTACATACTGATTGACACATGTTTGTCAGTATCCTATAATACTGCTATATTTTATTTCTCTGCTGTCTCAACTTAATAGGGTTACATGAAGCAGAACACATTTTATTTTTTTTATTTATGAGGTGATTTTAAACCTTGAAGCCTTTCGGTTGTAAAACAGCGGCAGCTGCAATCTCACAAACATTCTGGATGTTTGATAGCACTGGATAAATGAGACGACATTTTTTACACGAATAACAAAAGGAATATGTCAGATTAATGTAGAAGTCATAATTTCAGCCTGCACAGTGTCATTATTGGACATGCTTGGAGGGTAAACATTCGTGAGCATTTTCAATAATCCTTGACGGAACATAAGATTATGGCTTTTACAGAAAGCCAAGCCCAAACACACAGAAGCTGGATCCTCTTGAAAGAAGATATGAAAACCGTTTCTCCATGCTTATTTCCTGTGTTAATCCTCATTAAGGGCCCACGTTGAACACACAAGCATAAAATGCCTTCAGGAGGCAATGACATTGTCGCCGCTGCCCATACATACAGCGTGAAAGGCGTACAAACAAAAATGACAAAATTGTTATTTTTGGGAGGAACTATCCCTTTAAACTGAGTACAAAAACTTTTATCCATATACTGTATGCTGAATCTCAGGCAAATAAATAACAGGTCCATCCATATTTCATAGCTCCTCCTGCAGTGCAATCTAGATTCTCATCCGCTACTCATGCAGCTGCGACTGGGCTGTTCACGGGGGCATGTGGCGGGGCTAACTCAGGGATACGGATTGACACGGGGCCTAATCAGCGCATCAAGGGAGGAGGACACTGTACAGTTCATGTAATGACTGTATGAATTATGTATGGGCCGCAGCAGGGGAGGAGATGAAGGAAGTGCGGCTGAGGGTGAGGTGAGGAAGATACAGAAACGGTAACTGATTAATATGAATTTTCCTTCCTTTCTACCTTTTTGTCTTCTCTGAGGAGCAGAAGCTCTTTTAATATCAGTTTTATTCATCCCAAAGTGAAAGAAGGGCACAGTGCTAGCAGACAAGAGTCTCTTAATATGACTGTCATTGTTGTATTTTCTGAGTGGGCACCTCGAACAGCCCACATGAAAGCCTATGATGAACTTGGAAGTGATTTATCTCACACCATTACTACTGGGGCTACCAAAAGATCAACAATGGATCAAAGTACAAATGGACCAGAGTTCTGTCTTTAAAACAGAAAGAATTGATTACTCAATAAAAGCAGTAGGTTCCAAAAGTCTCCAAAAGTTGTTTAACACAAAATGTTTCATTGATTAAATTCTAAAAATATAACATCTATCTATCTATCTATCTATCTATCTATCTATCTATTCATCCATCCATCCATCCATCTTTATTTCTACATTGTCAGTGTCACAGTTACTTGATCTTAAATATTAAATATTACCTAACCTCATTCCTTATTTTTAAATATAAAATAATAATAATGAAATAATAATATTATTTATAACTAAAATATTATTTTAATATGTAATTACTGTGCATATTAAAAAGTTTTTGCTGATTTGACACAGAAAAAAATCACAATTTGATGATGCTGAAAAATATCAGTAAAAACTTTCCATCTCTATGGTATGTAAAAATAAATAAATAAATGTATCAGCTATAAAAGCAGTCAAATGTCAGAAGTTTTAATAACCAAAAGAAGTATTCAACGTACCATTTAACTTTCTTTTGTCACTGGCCATAATTCTAACCTGAAAATAAGAATTAGGCATAAAATAATGTCTTCTGAATCATTCATACACATGAAATTGGTAAAGAATTGAACCAGCAGATGTAACCTGGCTCAGAGGAAGAGAGGAATTGTGTTTTTGCGGCAGTTTTTCTGGTGATTAAGGAATAATGCAAGACTTCTTCACCTTACAAATAGCTGTCAAAGGCAAAAATGCTATCAAATGCAGATCATATTTTGTATGAAAGTCTGATGTCCTAGAACAAAGCTATTTTTGACACTATTTTTGGAATCAGCACCCCAAAATTAGTAAGAAACAAGTACTGGATTTCATTCAGCAAATATAATGGATGGTGGAATATATCCTGCCTAAATGTTTACACAAAATATTGAAAATTACATATATAATATTAAAATATAAATTCATAGACAGACAGATACACTGTAAAAAAAAAAGAAAAAAGTTGAGCCAACTTAAAATTTTAAGGCAACCAGCTTCAGCAGATTTTTGAGTTCTCTCAACTAATTTTTGTAGGAGATTCTCAACTTTTTGTTGTATAAACTTAAAAGAACAAGTTGAGAAAACTCAAAAATCTGCTGAAGCTGGTTGCCTTAAAATTTTATGTTGGCTCAACTTTTTTTTTTTTTTTTTTTTACAGTGTAGATAGATACTGTACATAGACAGATTTAGTGAGGTACAAGCAGTTCCCATTACCTCATCCCTTTTTTGATGGTCTGTGTTTAATGATATCCCCATGAAACAGCTCCACTAATCATAATGTTGCTAATGGTGTCCCTGAGATGTTTTTTAGTGGTACAACATATGCAGTGGGTTCCTGATGAAGCTGATTACACAGAAATTCTCATTAGAACTGCAGGAGCTCCTTATATATTTATTAACTGAATGAATCATCTATGGGCTATGATGCTAATATTGCATAATATTAAATATACTTTCAAACCCTAAATACTCAGCAGTTTCATTTGCTTGAGCACTTTTAAGTTACAGCTATGCATAGTTGAGTAATAAATTGACGTAGCACTGCCACGGAACTGAATTAAAAGTGAACATGTCTTTGGTGGAAGTGATTTATCATCTAAACCATGGAGAGTTTGTCTCGTGCAAGGTAGAAATACAGTGAACGAAACCTATGAATCATGAACACGCAGTGGACCCCATGTAGGGAATGCCTCCTCATGAAGTCACTCTACTTATGCATGTACAAATCTCAATACTGTTCATGTGCTCACATGAAACAAGGTTTAATTGGTCTGAAGAGGAACACTAGCGTGTAACAGAAAGCTTCGCAGCCCGTATCCACTCGCTCCTGAAATGATAGCGGGTCTCACTTTGCAGCGGGTTTCAAATGCATTTGCACTTTTGCTTTTCAGCAAACGGCTCCGCTGGGCAGCATGTCTTCCTCCATTAGTGCATAAGACGTGGCTGTGGTGTAAATCATTTATTGCGTTCTCAAGTTTGCTGTGTTCCGATAGCAGTATGGCAGGAGATAATGAGATTGTTCGCGGAGCAAGGCGGTGCTCAGAGCCAATGGCTTAATGGTAAACACACATGGGGAAGCCCAGGTGCAGCCATTTGCACTGTTCAATAGCACACTAAATACTGACAAGATGCATGTATACTCATGGGAGGGATGGGACACTGGCTTATCCTCGACAAACAACACCCACGCACCACTAACAGAAGACTGGCAGAGATTTCTGCATAAATAATAACTTCATATTTCCAAAATGCAGTACAGAGATGAATTGTTTCACTAAAATGAACTAAATTTTCCAACACTACATTTGATGAACCAAACTGATTCACTAGAATACAATCACAATTTCTAATGCTACATTAGAGAGAGAGAGAGAGAGAGAGCATTTAGAATCAAACTTTCTAACACTACATGAGGATTGTTTAGGACGAACCAATTCAATCGAATGAACCAAAATTTTCCAACTCTTACATGTGAAAAACCGAACTGATTCTCTAGAGTGAATCAAATATTTTTAACACTACATATGAGAATTAGACCTGATTAACTACAATGAATCAAACTTTCCGATGCTACATTTAAGAGAGAGAACATTTAGAATGAATCAATCTAGAAAAAATCTAGAATTAATAAAACATTCCAACACTACATCATGTAAGAGTGAGGATTGTTCATCACAAACTGATTCACTAAAATGAACTGAACTGTCAAATGCTATGTATGAGCGAGGGAGTGGGAGGATCCTTTAGGATTAACCAATTTACTAGAATGAACCAAACTTTCCAACACTACATATGAAAAACCATTCTGATTCACTAGAATGGATCAAACATTTCATTGCTACACATGAGATTTAGAACTGATTCACTAGAATGAATCAAACTTTGACTTTCCAACACTACATATGAAAAACCGTTCTGATTCACTAGAAGGGATCAAACATTTCAATGCTACACATGAGATTTAGAATTGATTCACTGGAATGAATCAAACTTTCCAACACTACATATGAAAAATCATTCTGATTCACTAGAAGAGATCACATATTTCAATGCTATTCATGAGATTTAGAACTGATTCACTAGAATGAATCAAACTTTCCAACACTACATATCTAAAACCATTCTGATTCACTAGAATGATTCAACATTTCAGTGCTACATATGAGAATTAGAACTGATTCACTAGAATGAATCAAACTTTCCAATGCTACATTTGAGAGAAAGGACATTTAGTTCACCAAAATGAATCAAACTTTCCAACACTACATAGAAGAGTAAGGAATCTTTAGGATGAACCAATTCACCAGAATGAACCAAACTTTCCAACACTACATATGAAAAACCGTTTTGATTCACTAGAATGGATCAAACATTTCAATGCTACATATGAGAATCAGAACTGATTCACTAGTATGAATCAAACTTTCCAATGCTACATTGAGAGAACCAAACTTTCCAACACCACATATGAGAAACAAGATTGTTTAGTAGGTATTGATTCACTATAAATAAATCTTTTCAACACTACAAATGAGAAACAGTATTAATTCACTAGAATTAATTAAGTTTCCATGACTATATATAAGAAACAGAACTGATTCAGTAAAATGAATCAAATTTCCCAACGCTATATGAGAAGGCTGTTTAGGATGAACCAAATAACCAAATATACGAGCAAAGACTATTCAGAACAATTCAGTTCACCAGAATGAGTTACTTTCCAAATCATATTTGAGAGTGAGAATCATTTAGGACAAACTGGTTCACTACAATGAATTAAACTTTCTAATGTTGCATAAGAGAAACAGAAAAGATTCTTTAGAACGAACTGATTTGTTACAATGATTTGAATTTCCAATAATATTCCAAAACTAGAATATTATTCAAATGACAAAGTTGCAGCTCTGGTGTCCTTTGCCAACTTCAGGCCATCATTCTAGTCTCTTTATCAGCATTATAAACCCAGTTGTGCTTATAGAAGCATCACAGAACTGCATATAAAATAATAAAGGTTACAAATTGCACTGGCCTTTTTCTGTTTCTCATAATTGCTGCCATAATCTCTTCTGCGGTTACACCACATATGTCAAGGGTGTGGCGAACAAGCACTTAAAAGCCTGAGAGAGTCAAGCGGGAACATAAGCGATGAAACCGAGAGACATGGTCTCCTGGGTGGCTCGCAGCCTCTCTGGTCTTGTTTTGGAAAGATAGGAAGGCATGTGGTATCTCATCTCATCAGAAGCCAAGCTTTTCCTTTTTTATCTCCGTTTTTTTTTTTCCGGGGAAAATCAATTAACACTGTATCATGGGCACATCAAGTCCCGTAATCCCTCAGTCAGAATTTAAGCATCTGTCAGCCAATGCGACTGAAGCCCCACAATCAACGGCATAAATCAAAAGAAGCTCTGGGTATTAGGTGTCATTGGGAAAGAGGTAAAAATACATAACTCACAGCGGACACAGGTGTCTGTGTCAAATGCCAGCGCGAGGAGCGAAAGCGCGACTAGAGAGAGGGAGAAAGGAACCGAACACGTGTTTGCTCATATAAAACGTCCATTAATCACAAGCTGTCCTCCGTGCCTCGCTTGACAAATGGACCTGGAAAATGATGGTTACTGCAAAAAGAAGACACGTCAGTGTGAGTTACTCTCCTGCCCCGTGACTCTGATGTCAAATTAATATTAGGCACAAAAAAAGAGGACCTGAACTTCTAATCTCCTCTTTAGCTCATCATCTCGGCCGTTCTTAATGGATTACGTTATTAAATAGCATGTGACTCAGGTGACGGACGCCCATCGGCACACCCTTCTCTACATTTCATACCGCATTGATTTTACTCCAGCCAACCTAATTGGCTCAGATTATTGATTATGAGGAATCGTGCCGGACAATTATTCCCGAAACTTACAACTCACCTTTGCGTGAACATACAGCGTAATGTCATTGTCGTAAAAACCCTTTATCTCACTTCATTAAAGGCTGTTGTAATCTATCCGGCTGAGGCTTTCCGCCAGCATTTAGTGCTTTATAAAGAATAGCTGTGTATGATGAGGGAAAAAAGGTGTGCGGGTGGGTTTATTTTGGGACATGGTGGAGCCACAGTCAATTGCCCTTTACGACCCGGGCCGCAATAACCTGAACCTGCGCTAAATCATTCTGCGATGTGCATCTGCAGAGCATGTAAAGACACAACCAGGTTAGGAGTCAAGATCTGGCGTTTGATCCTACATGATTGGTGATTATTGCAACAAATTTATTTGCTTGATTAGTGACCTAAAAATAGTTCCGAATTTCAATATTATATTTAAATATAAAAATAATAATACTTGAACAAATATGTGAATATTAAAGTGAAATTATTTTATTATTTTAATATATACTATATTATTATATACTATTATTTCAATATTTAATAATATATGCTACTTAAATGTTTACACAAATTATTGAATATTATAAATATAATAATAAACTATAAATCCTTATACAGATAGATAAACATTCAGATAGATAGATAGACAGATAGATAGATAGATGATAGACAGATAGATAGATTAAAATAATATATGCTATTTAAATATTGAAAATGATATATAATGTTAAAAGATAGATAGATAGATAGATAGATAGACAGATAGATAGATAGATGTGTATGACAAGGAAAAAAAAATAGTGTGTGTGTGGTTTAAATTCGGCACGTGGCAGAGTCACAGTCAATTGCCCTTTACGACCCGGGCTGCAATAACCAGGACCTGCACTAAATCATTCACATGTACATCCGCAGGGCATGTAAAGACACAGCCAGGTCGGGCATCATGATCTGACGTTTGATTCCACATGTCCTTGGTGCTCCTTCAGTATTCAGCGCATCCCATGATGCACCGCTTTATCAGTTGAACTCCATGTTTGTTCATTATTGACGCCGGCGGCTGGATAACAGCACAATCGAGAAGGCAGACTTCAATGTAACACCTCGCGTACGGTCGATGAATCAGGGAGAAGCGGTGGACCGCAGTGATGACATCACAATGTGGGTACACGGTGTTCTGATGTATTCATATTACCTTGACATTCGGCGCAATACAAAGACTTTGGTTGGAAATGCCAGAGAACTGGAAAGTGAATGACAAAAGTGCCACGGGAGGTGGCCGGGGAGGGATGAGTCAAGGTTAGGTCACTGCAATATGGGGAGATGGAGAGGAGGGAGGGGAGACGGGTTAAAAAAAGTATAAAAGGGAGAGAAAAAAGCAAGAAGAGAGAGAATATAGAGTGAGTGAAATACTAGAGGGGCGTTTGAAGTATCACACAGTCTGCTCACATCTCCAAAACACAACGCGCTAAAGCTGACCGACGGCATAAACACAGTTCCAGAACACCCATGGGGAAGTCTGCATGGGACAGATGGAAATATCTGGAATATTTGTGAGATCTGTCATTGGCTCTGTAACATCAGCTGTATTTATGTAAAACGCTGCTTCTGAAGCTACATGTTGTATGAATACTCACACATTAGGAGGGTCAATGGAATAAAATACAATTAAACAATAGTGCTGTGATTTCCTTCTCATGTTGATTCTTGTGTGGCTGTGAATACATTTGAATGCTCTAACTACTATACAAATAGTAATAATAATTCAGTCAGTGTAAGCAAACATTCTGGGCCAGAGAGATCAAGATGTTTTCGTCTTGGCACTCGGGAATCCTGCATCTGTTTTGTAGTGGACGTATCCCTGCTGAAAATGCTAGTATCACTAGTAAACAGCATGTATGTTGTATTTTGGATGCTGGTGTACTGGTTTTCCCATCCGGTTTCTAAACTAACAGGAAGCCTCTCCTGGTCAAACAGCTTTATTAAAAAATAAATAAATAAATAATATATATATATACTGTATATATATACTGTATATATATATATATATATATATATATATATTTTGGCTAAACCTAGGGATGCGAATCATAAATAATTTAACCATATTGATTTCTGTTATGAATAATAATGCAATATTTTAAATAACACTTTAAAATAACAACAATAATAATAGTGTTAATAACTGAATAATTCTATTAAGTAATACTTTTCAACTAATAATAATTTTTTTGTGAACAATAATGGAATATTTTTTTTTTTAATATTTAGTATTTCATATAATAATAATAATAATAATAATAATAAATTGTTAATTGGTTAATTTGATTAAATAATACAAATAATTATTATTTTAAAATAATACTAATAATATTATATAATCATTTATATAACATTATATATTACATTATATAACAATTTATTATTATTATTATTTTTTATTATTATTATGAATATAATTTAAAACAACTCTTTTATATTATTTATACAGGCAGAATAAATGCAATCCAATACTTGGCTTTAACTATATATTAAACAACAGTACAAAACAATTACAGAACACTTTAAAAAAATACTACTGACTAAATGCATAATATGTATATTTAACTATATGATTCTATATGATTTCAGTTCACTATAGATACACTAGTTATATTGTGGTGTTGTTGACTAAATATTACAGGAAATGGTAAGCATGTTACTTCATTTTCTTTTTAATATTGAAGTTTTCTTATTGTATTTTATTTGATGTGTTTGTATTTTTTAGATGCTTAATGTGTCTTCTGTATAGCACTTAGGTGCAACTCTGTTGCTTTTAAACGTGCTATAGAAATAAATTCTGACTTGACTTACTGGTAAGGTGTTTTTTTTCAACAGAGATGTTCAGCCTTACAGAAATATGTCTTTTGAAAAATACAGGCATAAATAGTCCAACAAATAATACATTCTGCATTAAAGAGATGCCCTTTCTTGTGCCAAAATACAACTACATTTTAACAGCACTAATGCTGTCAACACATTGTCTTCAAAGACTAACATACGCCAAGTGTAAAATAGGCAATTCTTGCCTTAAACAAGGTCATTCTAGCACATTTAGTCACCAAGTATTTGACAGATTTCCATCAGCAGAAAATGTACTGAGCCATCAAACAGATGTAAATGCACTTTTCTGCTTAACTTTGACAATCTTCTCATTTAAATAAGCCGTTAGGATAGACAGAAGTCAACACTGACTATGATAGGCCCACAGCAACTGACGTCTTTGATAAAGAATCAACAGCCATTAAGCAAGCGCTATCTGTAACATCCAGTTCATATCTTAAGCCAAGGCTGGGGATCAGCTGCGATGGGCCAAGGACGGGAACAAAAACCACTCACCAAAAACTCTCCCTCAAGACTTTGTAAAATAAGGGAAATGCAAATGAACTTAAATGCAAGAGCAGCTGAATCCTCACCGCAGGAGCTGGATTTAACAACCAACGCCTTTCATTTCACCTCTTCAGAAACTTTAACTAAATGTGATGTTGCGGTTGTAGTGATGGAATGTCATTATGTACACTGAGCTTATTAGGAAAGGTCAAGCAAGTCATGTGGAGATGGTTTTTTAAACAGGCAGGATGGCATTTCTCACCGGGTAACAAGAGATTGAGATAGTCGTGTTTGACTCGTACAATGAGTGTAATGACATCTGTGAACTGAAATGTTAAACAGGACAAACCCTTGCTGTACGGTACAGCAACACCTATGCAGGACAGCATGCTTTAAATGAATACGTTCAAGAGGACAAGAACAAGTCAAACCACATCAAAGAGGTCAAATGAATCTTAAACACTGTCATGTACTCTTGAGGTACCAGGAAAATGTTTCAAAATGCCAGTAGGAATCGTTCATAACCAGCTAAAAGTATGATCCTCATTAGTTGTACAACTAAATTATAGAATTATTACATAGGATGTGTGATTGGCCATTTCTTCGACTTTTATGTGCCATGGCTCGATTTTTACAAAATATACTTTTACCCTATTTTTGATCAAATAAATGCAGTATTGGTGTAAAGAGGCTTACCAACCTCAAACTTTGAACAGTAGTGGATTTTTAAAAATTATTTTATATAGTAAATGTCTTTTATGTTTTATGTATTAGCCTAGGTTTTACTGTTTGACTCCTGACTCTTGGTCCAAGCCCAGACTTTCAATATTAAAATATGAAAATTCATTAGAAGTTTATGAATTATTATTACATGTAAAACTATGTTTTAATCAAAAAGTTAAATTTAAATTCAAAGATTTTGGGCCAGATTTACTAACAGCTTGCGCCAGCGCAAACAGTCTTTTGGCGTTAAAAGACAACTGTCAGGATTTACTAAAGAAGCGCAGTGGAGAATTAGCGTTGAAAAGGATTATTTAAGTTATTTTTGCGCCTGATCTTATTGAATATGCATTTGTAGGAGTTTTCCATTCAGATGCAAAATTTATGGGAGGAGAGTATTAAAGTGAATGTTTTCATCTGCGTTTTTATGGAATTGCGCTCTAACGCTAATTCGCCCTGTTTAGTAAATCTGACTCTTTGATTGTTAAGTCATGCAAAAAGTATAAAACTGTTTTTTAAAAATACTTCTATATACTTACACTTTCTATAACTGTAATTTCCAACACATAATTTATATTTCCATTTACAATTCAACTGATGCTTTTATCTAAAACGACTAAAGATGTGGAAATTATCAAGACTTTTCAGACACACATTTATGGCTATTCAATACGTCATATTCAATGCAAGATGCATCAGATGCATATTAGAAGCCCAAGAATGAAAACACAACCTTTATGAGCAGCACTCAGTGGATATTTTGGTCAGAGGTTGTTGAATCCACTGAAATGTGATAACAACAGGTGGAAATCAATTATGTTAAGAGATTCCAGGTGCCCCACCTCATAAGAGGATTGGCATTGATCAGAGAGCTCTATGAAAGGCCAGGGGCATAAACCTCAGGATACAGCAGGGTGTCCTTTCCTCTTTGAGAACTTTATATTTCGTCCTCCCCACGACACCACTGTTCTGCCAAGTTCACGTTAATTAACTGTGTACTCTGTGAGCATAATCACTCTTTATAAAATAGTCTTCTAATCAGCAGACCAATGGCCCGAATCATATTTTTCTGCCCTTTTTTATTGTCCATTAGCCACATGTCTCCTTCATCCCTCATCTGTGGTCAAGAGTCAAACAAATATCCAGAATCCAGTGTCACATACTTATTAGCAAAATATGAAGAGCACAAGGGGAGGTTCCGCCTCATTTTGTCAAATATCACTTGAGAGAGAGAGAGCAATACATGTTAATTTCTGGATTCACAGTTGATGTAATTACTTTTTACACAACCATTTTTCCATGGGACAACAGAAAACACTTCCTAGGCCCCGTAGCAGATGGGCACCCCAAAAAATTTGGTGCTGCACCCCATGAATTTCATCAACGGCCCTGCTGCAAATGTATAATGTGATGTAATGAGAAAGATGGGACAAGGATTTCTTCAAAATTATATGAAGGTGATCACACGGCCTACTGCCTACTACTGCCTGTGTATGGAATTCATGGTTGTCTTGGTTACTTCTTTTTTCCTTTCACTGAATGTCTAAAAATAATGTCCAGCTCTCGACGAGGAGGATGGCCGCACTGTGTTCTGCAGAATAAGTAAATCATTACATCACCAGCAATGGTTTTGTTTTGAAAAATCTTAAACGCACTCCTGATAATTTACAGAATAGAACAAGCACAACCGGTGGAGACGCAATGGAAAATTCCCAGCTGAACCAAATATGAGCATCCAAATGTTAGAAAATGTTCTTTTTGGAGCTCCCGGCGCTGCACAGATGCCGTTTACACACTTCTGCAACAAGCTAGGTATTGTAAACAAGCTGTACGTAAACATTTGCTCTGTTCCAAAACATAGAGTGCTGTGAATTTTTACAGCATTGTTGATGTACTCCAAGGCCATTTCAAAAGTTAGACAAGTTCATTATGCATTATTTATTATCCTAAAGCAGTATCGCATATATGCTTCACAGAGAAGGCAATCCCAGAATGCACTGCAAGGGGCTCAGTGAAGGTAAATATCCAAAATAGCAGACTAGGCTAGAGAAATGTCACTTAAAGATTAGAATTTACGTTTTATGTAATAAACTATCAATAAACATTTAGTGTGATTAATAATTGATTATTTTACCCAACATACTGCTGATTATGTATGTTGTGCTGTTAGCTTAGCAACATGCTAACAAAAAAACTTCCACAACAGTTGGGTTCCAGAAGTAAAAATCCTATTCGTTTTCTCAATAGGTGTATTGATTTTAACACTAACTTATTTTCTTTTAAAGACAGACCTACTTGTGGTATTGTTAAGGCTGTCAATCTGCATTATTTCAACTTCTGTTTAAATGATTGTTAAAGATCGGAATTCCTGATGATAAACTACATTCCTTCCGTCGTTATAGTTGTTAAAGGGATAGTTCACCCAAAAATGTAAATTCTGTCATTAATTACTCACCCTCATGTCGTTCCGTAATGTTATGAAGCTACGAGAATACATTTTGTGTGCAAAGAAAACAAAAATAACTTTATTCAACGATTTCTTCTCTTCCGGGTCAGTCTCTGTCACCATTCATGTAATTTGTGTTCCGATGATGAACAAAGGTCTTACAGGTTTGGAATGACATGAGGGTAAGTAATTAATGACAGAATTTTCATTTTTGTGTGAACTATCCCTTTAAGTATAAAGTCTTGTAACTTTGTCTTTTTGTCCGATTTTCACATGCATTTTTGATTCAAATCAAGGTTTTTAATGTTGCGATTCACCTCATAGCTGGTAGTTTTGGCTCATGATTTATAACTCTTACATTAAGATTTTTTTAATCCCTATGCAAAAAATACTGAAAAAGTGGACAGGCACTGTTGCTTGCCAGTCAAGTCTTCCATGCAGAACACTATATATGTGACTTTTTTAGGGGGAAGTCGTGGCCTAATGGTTAGAGAGTCGGACTCGTAATCCAAAGGTTGCGAGTTTGAGTCTCGGGCCGGCAGGAATTGTAGGTGGGGGGAGTGAATGTACAGTGCTCTCTCCACCCTCAATACCACGACTGAGGTGCCCTTGAGCAAGGCACCGAACCCCCAACTGCTCCGCCGCTGCATTGGCTTCCCACTGCTCCGGGTGTGTGTTCACGGTGTGTGTGTGTGTTCACTGCTGTGTGTGTGCACTTTGGATGGGTTAAATGCAGAGCACAAATTCTGAGTATGGGTCACCATACTTGGCCGTATGTCACGTCACTTTCACTTTCAAGTCACTTTCACATGGAAATTCTGCCTATCTACAGCTTTCCAAATTACCAACTTTGAGGTTCCACGACAGTTAGGATGTTAAAAGCAGTGAGGCAGACCACTAAGTTTTTGGAAACATGACTATTGTCTTTCAAAGTAGTTTTACAGTCATTTTGCAGAGAACAAATCACCCTGTATTCATTCTTTTCAACAGTACAGTTGGTTTTGTTTTTGTATTAAATATAACTCTTGCTGTAAAGCCATTGTTGTCCCGCAATAATCTCTCAGTGACTACTACAGAGTGTAACAATAGTCACTGATAGAAAAGAGCAGATCATATCTGATTAAGCAACACATTGTTATTAAAATCCTTCCTGTCTGATGCCCTGTCTGCTATTTTCTGCTTGTAAGTCCTTTGTGAACAGCGATGAGCAGCCACAGCAGGTGATGATTCAGCTGACACACACACATCAAGATGCTTGGAGTGGCTCAGCTTACCTTTCATACTGATCTCAGATCAGCCCTTTAATTACATTTGGGGGCCGGCTAGTCCAGAACGTGCTTGAAAAGGCAACTGCTATTAAAAGTGGCTCTGTTTGGTGCCAAATACTTCTCTGGCCTGATGCCACTGAGCAGATTTACCATACGAACCTCATTCCTTCTGTGGTGATACAGGGATCATGGGTAATGCCTTTCAGATTGGTTTGCTTTAGAAGTGTCCTGCCCTCCCCATCGAGCTGACATAGCAAGGACATTCCGGTGCGGTGCCCCGCTAATGGACTCTTTCCGCATGGTGCTGCACCATGAAGAACACATTAGCCATCACCTGCGCCGGCTAGTGGAGTGAAGCTCGGCGGGAAAAGCCCAGCTGTAACTGCCTGGTGTTCATTTCTGCTGAGAATGGAGCATTATGAGATATGCAATAATAAACTTCTTATAAGATAACATGCACATTGTGTTGAAGGCTAAGAGAGAGTTTGCATTATGGCTCGCAGTCTCTTTGGCTTCTTTATAAATTTCACACAGAGCTCTCTGAAAGTAAAGTACACTCTGTGTGTTGTAAATGGGAATACTCAAGTAGGATTGGATCGATATCAGAATTCTGCCTTTGGTATTCATACTAAATCAATATTTTAAGATACATATAAACAGCCGTGAGCAACTGATGAAATGAAACGAGGGCTGTCAATATTTCACTATCAGTGATTCCTGACTAATCTCAACCTTAAATAATGTTTACACGCCTATGCAACATAGATGCTTTAGCTGCTGTTGTCTGATGGTCTTCTCAGGAATATTTGGGGAAAAAAATCAAGATACACAACTGCTGAAAGGGTTGCCTGTTTCATTAAAAGAAATTAAACTTTTATTCAGCAAGCATGCATTAAATTGATCAAAAGTGACAATAAAGACATTTATGATATTACAAAAGATTTCTATATCAAGTATATATCAAGTGAGCATAACCGACTTCTTTCAAAAACATTAAAAATCTTACCAACCCAAACCTTCTACTTGAGCTTTTATGAGAAATAAATTACACCATAAATACATATAATAAATACATTTTGTAATTAATGGCATATGTATGTACGTACGTTTGCTAAAGTGTAGCACTTTGTCTTGTGGGGCCAAGTATTGAAATTAGTAAAATGATGGTATACTGTAGTATGCTATAGTAATTTTTGTGTCGTAAATGTTGGCACTTTTTTTTTTTTTTTACATACCAGCATACCATGATACCATAGACTTTACTTAATATTCCAGCTTCCTAATATTAATTATTAATCCTGTGTATAACTTAATATAATTTAATATTCCTGTGTCTGCTTTTTGGTTACACTTCTGTACCAAACATTAAAAATTTCTTCCAGTCAGCATTATACTCCATCTATGTGATCTTCAATTCAATTATATGCCTTTTTTCATAATAAATGATAAACAAAAATGATTTACTGCGTCTACTACTGCAGTCTAATTCTGACTTATTGCAGTGGAAACTGAACTTAGAATAGAAGGATTACCACAGGCACGCCACTCATTGCCTCATTTGCTTAAGACGTCTTAAAAGGTGGCGTCAGATGGAGTTGAGTGACTTGCACTCATGAGAAGGAAGCCTGTCACTCAGAGTTCAGTAAGGTGACGAGAGACACCTGAGGTACTCAACCACCAAACACGCACACCATTTCACGAAACGCTCTTCAAACGCTCATCTCTTTCCTGAAAGCACGACCGTTTGGATCATTTTTTCCCTAGAAGTAGTTGAGGGCCAGGCAGCAGACTCACTGAGATGGTAGGACAGACGATTTACCTGAAACAGCTAGCACAGCATACAGGCATCACCGACAATCGTTTCATCTTGCATATTTCTTTGTGAACGTTTGACAACATGACACCGTGCGATATTCAGCAGCGTGTCAGTAATCCTTGGAGAGTCTTGGGCTTGTCACCACATTACTTCAGAGGGCAGTGCTGCAGTGCTTTGTGGGATATAGAAGATGGGTGTGTGGGTGGAAAGAGGACAGGTAGGAGATATGGCGGAGGGATACGTGGCAAGAATAACCTCAAGCAGGCAGCTTTAGAAATGGAGACACACTAAATAAGAGGCAAAGGTGCCAGAGATTCATCTTTAGAACTGACGCAGAAAGACAGGTAATATGAAGATGATAGATACCATCAATATTTAAAAATTATATTGTGAGTGTGTCATCCCCCTTTAACTTAAATAAAGGTTGTGTAACAATGAAGAAATTAGAACAGCGTTTTTGCTGCAGGAGCCAAATTTTGACATTAAGTGGCAACTCAAAAATAGAGCCAAAAATATTTTTGGTGCCAAAGTGAAAGCATGTAAGGGATGCACCAATGCATTCTAATACAAGTAAGATTTTTTGTATTATTATTATTATTTTTATTTTGTTATGGCCAAAAAATGACCATAAATAAATGGCCAATATTAAGATTCTATACTATTTTTTTTTATAAAACAACTGAATAAAAATCATAAAAATGTACAGTATGAAAAAGGACATTTATTTTGAGGTTTGCTAAAGATTACACTTAACAGTGTTATTAAATTATTAGTGTTTTAAAAGATTTTATAGTTATTGAGTGTTGGATGACAGAAAAGGCTGAAAACTGCTGAAAAAATGAAATAAAATATAAATAATAGATTATTTAGAATTAGAAATGTTGAACTATTTGAAATATTAAAATCACTAAATCTAAAACTGAAATAAAAATAAATAGAAATGTATAAAAAAATAAAATAAAAATGAGAAAAGCCCATAAAAAAAATGTAATCTAAAATTGAACTAAAAACTGAAAATGTAACATTAAAAGGTCCCACTTTATATTAGGTGGCCTTAACTACTATGTACTTACATCAAGTGCATCGTACAATGTACTTATTATGTTCATATTGTATTGCAAAACACTTTTGCTGCTATTGAGGTGTAATACGGGTAAGGTTAGGGACAGGTTTGGTGGTAGGTTAAAGGTGAAAGGGATGGGTCAACAGTGTAACTATAAATGTAATTACAGAGATTAATTACAGATGTAAGTACATACAAGTGTTTTTAAAATATCAGTACAATGTAAAAACAAGTATGCACACAATAAGTGCATTGTACCAAATGATTGATTTAAATGTAAGTACATAGTAAGCCACCTAAAATAAAGTGGGACCCATTAAAGTTATGAATAAATACTAAAATAGCATATAATTAATTCTAAAATAACACCAGGCAAAGGTATTCTACATGTAAAAATAAAGCATTTACAATTAAATATCAACCAAATCAGTTGATTACCAGTTTCAACCAAAACAGATGAGTTAAAAAAACTCCAATATTTACCAATAACCAATATGACATAGTCATATACATACACATGTGCATTCCCCAAAAAACATGTTCTTTTGCTTTCAAACGTTCTTTGAGAGGAAGACAGTTTTTGCTCAATCAGCAGAAGGTTTCTGGTCCTTGTGGTGTCCTCATGGCAGGCTTAGATCTGAGTCAATCAGGCACAAGAATCAAAACCATGACCTTCAAATCCAGAAGCGCCTAAACTTACCCAGCACGGTCTGGGAGGCTTTTAACTTCCCATAATACATCACCATTGACTATACAGACAGGATAAACCTCCGACAAATATTGGATCAACATCCATACAACACTGGCCGGCAATTTTTTATCCCAATACAGAGGTACAGTCTCGTGATTTATAAAGCTGATAGCACTCTACCACCTATTGTGACCAATTACCTTATTACAGGAATCCTTCAGAGAGTTAAACATGGGCTTACAGGGACTTAACGTGTTCTGAAAGCAACCCAACAGACTGACCACCGGAGTCATTCAAAGCCAACTGTTGTCAATGTGGTCTGAACATTTCTCTTTGAAAGTACTCCTCCGCTTTCGGTTTGATATTCTCTTTTTTCCATTTTTGTTCATAAACTTCAAATTCTGTCTCACAGCGCTCTGTTGCTTTGTAGTGAATGTCGTTCCCATCAATATTTCAGTTTAAAGTGCTCAGATGCTTTCAATGGAACATATAAACGCTGACAGATCCAAACTGAAGGCTTCGCTGGACTAAACAAATAATGATTATATGTTGAAATATCAAACACAAGAATGTAGGGCTGCAACAACTATAAACTTGTAAAAATCAATAACGAAAATAATCAACAATGAATCTGATTATTAATCTGGAAAACATCTGCCAGTTATGGCATTTTACAGCAGTGAATAACGCATTTCTATGGCCAAAACACATCTGGAAAACAGCACAGAGTGATCTACTATGGGAAAAGTACACAACCCAAGTTGTCCTAAACATGAGAAAAAAGCCTTTTAAGACTTCCTTCTTGTCACAATTGTTCTCAAAAAATATTATGAAAGCTAATATAAAGCATTGTTAAATGAAAATAGAGAAACTACTTCAGAAAGCTTAAATATAAATGATAATGACAAACAAATTCACAGTCGTCTACCACAAAAGAAGCACACAACCATTATAAGCAAGCAATGAAGGCTTGTTGTTCCTTTATCACCTCACAGAGTTTCGCTATCTTTGAAATAATGGCTTTTACATGTTGTGCACGAAAAACCATGAGGCATTTCTTGCACTCCAACACAATTCAGAAACCTCATATAGTTACAATGGCTCTGTCTATAAACCCAATGAGCTCACTTGCTGTCTACTTCCTATATAGGCAGCTGTCTACATATACATTAAGCTAACCTACATGGAACATTAGCGCCTAGTTTGAGACACTTCTCATAGTCGGCAACTTCATTAACAGGCACTTTCGCAAATAACGCCCTTGCAGAGAGATAATGCACACAGCTAATTCTCACATTAGCATGTAGCTAGCAAAGTTACAAAATCAATAAGTACATGAATATGCAGCGCACATGAATGCTGGGTAAAATATGTGATCCTTAAAAATCTGGGACTATGTCCTAAGCACTTCTGAGCATGAATAAACATGTATGTTTTCCTCAGCTCCATCCAAATTTGTAAATATTTAGCTTAGCTTGTTGGATAGGCTAACCTAAAATGATTACCCACAACATCTCCATTTACAGTGCATAGTGGGATTGCTTTATCCATATAATGTAGACTCAAAATGGCATACAATTTACTACCAACAGTTTGAGACAAATAAGAGAACACTTATGTCTAAAAATGCTGTTTATGTAGGCAGCTCACTATATTTTAGGCCTGAGCCTGTATCTTCTTTTTAAACCTTGTGAACCCAGCTGCGCTCAGATCTCCGTGTTCTTTCTGTAGCTTATCCTTAAGACACATGGAATAAAAGGCCAACTCAGGGAACATGTAGTCTCACGGTAATACAGTCTCATTACCTTCTTAAGGTTTTCCTTGGGACACGGACAAGAAAAGTCTCATAGATTTCATTTGATGCATGAAAACCAGTAATTGATTAACTGCCACCATCAACTCATGATCTCTGTGACAGACAGATGGACTGACCAGACCAGGATAAACAATGTGGGACATTGACCCAGAAGGACAGCAGAATTATTTGCACTAAGACTTGGTAATACCACAAAAGAGGATTACTCAGGGGGTCTCCATCCACAAAACCTGTTCAGACCCCAACTCAATCTCAATCTCCATTCTGTACCTCCACTCATAGACTGCCAGTCAAAAGTTTGGGGTCAGTAAGATTTTTTTTAATGTTTATGAAAGAAGTCTCTTTTGCTTGCCAAGGCTGTATTTAGAATATTTGATCAAAAATACAGTAAAACAGTAATTAGGAATGCTCATTTTAACCGGTTAACCGCTAACCGACCATAAGAATTTTGACCGCTTAATATAATCAGTTAAACGGTTTCAAAAGTCATTTATTTTAATTTTTTTTCAGTAATTTATCAAAATATTTTAAAAGGTTTGCTGCATGGTTAAAATACGCTACGCATATAAAAATTGTGTTTTTTAGAGGAAAAAAAACATAGAAAAGAAACAAGAATTAAAAATATAAGAAGCTATAGCTATATAGACAAGCCAAAACGAATTCATTTAGGATAAAATGAAACTGAAACCAACGTTGGGTCTCTCATTCGACACAAAATCAAATGTATGCTAAAATATTATTTATTATGTACTTCACTCACGTTCCAATATCCACATAAAACAAAATGTTTTGCATAACATCATGGCGGTACGGTGATAACGCTTAATGGCACAGATTTTACTACATATTTAAACTGAGCAGTGTGTTTTTTCCATGTGTTTGGCTGACTGTATTTTATTATGATAATGAACAAGCTGCATTGTCAAGGTAGCAATGCTTAACTGTCTGTGCACTGCGCATGCGGCGCCGGCGCAGCCAGTCACTTGAATTTTTTCCTTCTAACAGTGGAAGCAACTACTACATTTTGTCATAAAGATAATCGGAATTGTAAAAGGTTTGCTTTTATTTGTGTACATTCACAATAAAAACAAATCTTTGTGCTTTTGTAAAATAGGCCTAAAGAAAAATAGGATGCTGCTTTCTGCCGTCTTGGTTTCCTTTTGCGCAGCACAAAAATGAACCAAAACTCTGCATACTAAGCTACTTGTTGCATATTTTTCATATAGGCCTATTAATTCATTATATATATATATATATATATATATATATATATATATATATAGCCTAGCTTTATTATGTAATTTAATTCAGTTCTAATTTAAAATAATCTTGTCGGTTAACGGTTAATAATCGGTTAACGAGCGTTGGTTGTCGGTTAGGAGAAATAACCAAAATGAACATTCATAACAGTAATAATATGAAATACTATATAAAATTTAACATGACCATTTTCCATGTTAATTTATTCCTGTAATGGCAAAGCTGAAGTTTCAGCATCATTACTCTAGTCTTCAGTGTCACATGATCCTTCTGAAATCAGTCTAATACAGTACACCAATTTGGTGCTCAAGAAAAATGTCGTATTGTTATCAGTATTGAAACCATTTGAGAAAACCATAATACATTTTTTCATGATTCTTTGATGAATAGAAGTATTTTGTAATATTATAAATGTTTTGACTGTAAACTATGGTCGATTTTATGCATCTTAGATTAAGTATTAAGTTTCTCATATTACAGTAAGTCAATCATCAGTGTATATTAGTGTTGTCACGATACTGGAATTTCTAACTTCGATACGATACCTTGAAAAATATCGATATTCGATACCATTTTCGATACCACGGAGAAAAAAACTGCCACAATATTAAGGGGGTATTTTTTTTAATTTAAAGATAAATATAACAAGTCGAGAACATGACAATAATGACGTATATTTTACATGAACAAAAAATGTCTTGAGGTAGTGCATTTGTTGATTTTATTTATTAATCTTTTATTAATCTTAGTTAAATGTTAATTTAAACTAACATTTAATACATGTACTAATTAAAATCCAAAGTTCTATTTGTTGATATTTTTTTCATTGGACCAGAGCTAACATGATCGTTGTATTTTTATTACGTACTGTTATCAAAGATTAAAATATACTGTAACAAATGCATTGCTCATCGT
This sequence comes from Tor tambroides, assembly GCA_021397915.2. NCBI lineage: Eukaryota > Metazoa > Chordata > Actinopteri > Cypriniformes > Cyprinidae > Tor > Tor tambroides. The sequence continues at coordinate 38,408 of JAFVLL020002745.1, read as the reverse complement.
TCATAAATGCTGGTTAATACATTAACGTTATTTGATGAACAGATTTAAACTCAAACGTGAGTGCATCACATGCGAAAACAATGCTCACTGGATCGACAAGAAGACAAATTGCAGAATTTAAGTAATAATTTTTTGAATAAAGTTAAATAAGCACAAGTTAATTTACATTTGACCACAGTTAAAGTATTTACTTGTTTAAGATTCCTCAGTCAGATTATACTAACTTTAAGAATTACAGTGAAAACACGAGACAACACTCATATCAGCAACAATAATCTTGGTTAATGTTTCAGTAATGTTAAAATGAGAACAGTTACCAACCTCTCGAAATTCTTAATATAGATCCGGGTGTCTGTCTTTCAGGTGCGTTGCTAAATTAGAGGTGTTAGCGCCTTTTGTTAGCGCTGCTCTGTAGCAACTCATTTGCTTCATAACCAAAATATTTCCAGATATAGGGCCCTATGAAATCCGTTTTATTTTTTCCCAAATTCCGTTTTAATTTTTTCTACATTCAGTTTTTTCCATTTTAATTTTTCTGGATTCCGTTTTTTATTTTTCTGGACTCTATTTTTAATGGTCAAATTAAATGCTATTAATCAAAAAGCATGTCTAATTCATTAAAATCATGAAAATTATACAATTTAACATTTAATTTATTAAAAGTGTAACAAAAATAACATGTTTAGGGCCGTATGAAATGTTTTATTTTTTTTCTCACCTTATGTTTTATTGTTACCAAATTCTGTGTTTTAGCATGTCTATTATTTGAATGCATACAAACAATTTTTATTTATTCTTACAGTAGCATTATGAAATATGTTTCCCCCCCTCAAACATTTTGACAGGTTGCCGTGAATACCTTTAAAGTTATGTGTGTGATATGATATGACATGACGCTAGTTTTACTCAAACGAAATGGTAAAATGCTCGTGAAGTGACTCTCAGATCAGTTTTGTGGATGTTGTTCATGTATTTATGTCCTCATTGAGACGGCAGACACTGAAATCACCGCGAGCGTCACGCGCGCTGTGTATCTGGTCCATTCATGCAGAGACGCGCAGAACATGCAGGATTCATATTTAAATCGACTTTTGCGGCTTAATATTTACAGATAACTGTTACTAGTCCATATCGCGATTTGATTTAAGTGTAATGACCTACTTTTGATTAATTCATCCAAACTTGGACAAATTCTGTGACATTCCGCGTTAATCTGTAAATTCCGTTTTTATGACTGGATTCCGCGATTCCGTCCGCGTTTACTGCATCGCGTAAATCATAGGGCCCTACAGATAGCACTCCTGCTGTGTTCTTTATCAACCAAAGCCGGTCGCGGGGGCGCCGCACTCGTCATCTTTCTATTCACTTCACTTTTGCTATTTAACCAGAGCGAAGGAGACCAGTGCGGTCACGTGTGGTGTTTGTCAACGCGCCTTTGGAGAGAAGTGCAAGTGACAGCTCGGCTAGTATCGATACTTCGGGAAATTAATATTGGTACCGTTCAGATATTTCAGTATCGATATTTATCGAAATATCGATATTTTTGACAACACTAGTGTATATGATTGAAATCCTGCATTAACAATAGCATTTTTCACCACTTATTCCTCAAATGGTGAAAAAATATTGTTTTTATATAAGAAGATGAAAATGACTTATCAGTGCACTGTAAATGTGAAATTATCTTCTTTAGTCTGAGTTAGCGACTAATAGCTGTCTGAGTGACAAGGAGAACGTGTATATCAAGGTCATTTTCAGAACATGCCAACTGTTCAGGCTGGTTTACAGCCCAGATTGAAAGAAAATGCCATTTGAAACTGACTCATGTAAATGTGAATAAACAAATACTGAAATAATGATAGTCACGGAAAATGAGAGATTTGACTTCCACATTTTTAAAGCTCGCAATAATCTGTATTATCATTGAGAGTATACATAAATATGCATGAATCAAAACAGAATTAATCTCAGACAAAAAATTTAACTGTTGTTCTTGAAAAATCCTTTCAGTTTTGTTGTACTATATATAGAAAGAAAAAAAAAACTTGAATGAAGATGTGCTGTTTTATCAAACTGGGAAACATTACATGAAATCCTTTGGCATTCAGCAGTTAAATTCATTGCGCACAGGATAATATGATACAGCTTTTCAGAGTTTCATTATCTATGTGACTATAATGCTTTCAAAGAAATAGCTTTTTTGTCATTTAGTGATTTGGGGGTCTATCTAAGCCCCTTGGTCCTTGCTGATCCAGCTCTGCTTTATCACGATGTCAAACAAATAAGGAAGGCAATATTCCAGCAGTCACTGAATTTAGACAAATAGCCTACTACAGTGCCAAATCCTGTGTGGAAAAATAGCACCTGCAGCTCTGAGAGCGTGTGGGTGGAGACTTACAAGACAAACAGGAAGGACAGAGGAAGAGCAGTCAGATGGCACAAGTTTACCTTTGCTCATCAAGCGTCCCCAGCACACAGATACTGCATCCTCGTGTTATTTACTTGACATTTGCAATGACCCTCAGATGCTGAAAATGCATTATAAGGTCGGTTAAGCAGAGGTTATGGTGTTTTGACCATGATGGTGCACTGGGAGCGACTCTGTCACTCTCCGTCAGGTCCAAGACCAAGACCCTTGACTTTAAGCTCATTAAGAGCCGAACGCATCATGGACCGGATCAGGGCGTAGGTTTTTGAGGGCACAGCAGGAGTGAAGGCCCAGGAGAGTAACAGCGCTGTCTGCAGGCACACACTAAATAAACTGTGTGGACATATAATTGGCATTGGCCCACAGTGGCTTGTGCTGCTTGGTGTAACACTCTAAAAGGTTGACAGCACATCTCTCTCTCCTCTGCTTTCTCTCATTGTCTCTCGCCCCACCCTGCAATCACACCTTGTCCAACTTTTGGCACAGTTTCACCTCTCCTCATTTCTGAATTTCCCATGCGGGCTTTTTACTACGCCTGATAATTATTTTTTTCTTTCATTCTTTAAAATAATATTCTTTACTGTTTAAACAGAATTGGAACGTGTCCCTCTCTCCTTAAATGTTCTGCACAACAATTATTTTCCTCGACCACTGTTTCTGCTTGGCAGATGGGTCGGTTATAGAGTGGATGAGGCAGTGTAGGTGCCAAGAAAACAAGAAGCGCGTGTAAGTATGTCTGAGGGGGCTGCTGGGTAACATCATCTGTTCTCGTTCTCTCGCGCACCCGTTTGGACTCTCACAGAGATGAATATGATAAGAGATTACAGAAAATACACTGTTTAAAATTTTTTAATAATCTCAATAGGAAAAGAACATAGGAATGCTACTGTAAAATCTATTATGTTGTAAGTTTCTTCACCCTATGCAATGAAAACTTATTTTTATACTGATATAATACATGTCATTTTACTCTAAAATTTTTCTTTTTTGGAAGAAAATAGGGTAACACTTTATTTTAAGGTGTTCATAATACAGAGCAATTACCGAGTTAAGTACTTAGTAGTAGCCGTTGTACTTACATGAAACTAAATGTACTTACCATGTAACTAAGTTATAGAACTGCCTGTACTTACGGTTTGTAATTATGTAGATGTAATAGGCAGCTACTGTTACACATATGTAACACACCGAGTCTGTTACACAGCTACTTATGTAACCAAAAGATTTTTACATATGTGTTGCAGACTTTATAAAGCGTAATTATAAATGTAAGTACACAGACATAAGATACTTAAAATAAAGTGTATCATGATTGTACTTAAGTGTACTTCATGTGTATCTACTGTACAATTTATCCAGCTGCACCTTACTTTGATTTAACCCACCAATACACAGCTTAAATACATGTAATACCTTTCTAATTACATTAAAATTACAGAATATTACACAAACATAAGCTACTTAAAGTGTATCAATATTGTACTTAAGTGTACAAGTAGCTGTGTAACAGACTCAGCCTGTTACATATGTGTAACAGTAGCTGCCTATTACATTTACATAATTACTAACTGTAAGTACAGGCTGTTCCATAACTTAGTTACATGGTAAGTACATTTTGTTTCATGTAAGTACAATGGCTACTACTAAGTAATTAATTAGGTTATTACTATGTATTATGACACCTTAAAATAAAGTGTTACCGAAAATAGTTACCTTAAAATTAGGTTAAAATTATATTTAAGAAGACAAAATGTTAACTGAAAAATTATTTTAATTCTAAAATCTTATCATTAATATTTTCTTAACTAGACAATATGTGTAATTTTAATGTAAAATACAGTAAACAAAATCAGCAAATGAATTTCCTTATAAATAACGAATGAAAATTGTAAAATAAAACGTATTTACAATATTATTTTTTTTGGGGTGTTTTTTTTTTTTTTTGACGGTTTATTAGTTTAGGACAGTGTAGAAGTGACAGGAAGCAAAAGTGGGAGAGACAGGGGGGGGGGTGGGATTTGAACTTGGGACACAAGGCTATGGGAACCAAGATAATCTATAAAAACCCAAAACCAAAATTACAAAATGTAATAAAATCGTCAATTTATAGTAAATTTATAGCAACCAAAGCTGCCATTTTTATATATAAATGTAACTCTTAACAGTTTTTACACATTTTCCTCATTTCAAATCAAATCTGTGGTTGACAAATGGAAAAAATATTTAAGGTAATGCATATCAAAAACTGCCCACATCTACACCTGAGCTTTCTAAAATCTTCTTTTAAATCATTTTTATAACAAACAGGCTACAGACTCTGTTCAAGCATTGTTTTGTTGACTCAGTAACCAAATTTGGTCACACTTTATATTAGGTGGCCTTAACTACTATGTACTTACATCAAAAAATAAGTACAATGTACTTATTGTGGTCATATTGTATTTCAAAACACTTTTGCTGCTATTGAGGTGGGATATGTTTTGACAGGATATGACAGGTTTGGTGGTATGGGTAGGTTTAAGGGTGGGTTAAGGTGTAAGGGATAGGTCAACAGTGTAATTATAAATGTAATTACAGAAATTAATTACAGATGTAATTACATATAGGTATTTTTAAATATATAAGTACAATGTTAAAACATGTATGTACACAATTAGTGCATTGTATCAAATGATTAATTTCAGTGTAAGTACATAGTAGTTAAGGCCACCTAATATAAAGTGGGACCCCAAATTTTATTCCAGCATTAAAAAACAAGCTATATTATTAAAAATGATAAAGAAACTCCCTTGCTTAAATAAATATGGTATAAGCAAGTCCAATTTTAGTCACATTCTTCCTTTTCCTTTTTGGTTTATGCACATTATTGCTCTAAATGATGGTCTTTTTATTCCAAGCTGGTAAGTGGAATTGTGCTCAGTCATTAGTTTAAGACTCACACCCGTGCACCAAACCCTTCCAGATCTCTATGGCAACACTGCAAACACTGGGCTTTCTTCACAGAGAGGGGTGAAAAATGTAGTTAATTATTATTCCTACTTTTCCTACCCTCTCACTTCCGTTTCAGCTGTTTCGTCTATTTTGCTAGCAAGGACAGAACCAACCCAAGGGCTGTTACTGACATCTAACGTGATGTTTCACCGAGACAATTAGTTCATCAATCATCTGCACCACTCCCACTGTGAGTGTTTGTGAAGGATGTGGTCACGACACACCTTCTGCCCCCTGACAATGACCAGCAGCAGGTGGCCCATCACGGCAGGGACACCTGGAGGAGCACATACAGTATCACAAACATGATTGACTACCGGCCAAATATAGAAGTGCTGCATCAGGTGCCAATATGCCACCGTGTCTTCTCATGCCTGAAAGATGACGGGACGCGCAAGATTTCACATCTTCCCACACCTCGAGAAAACACAGCTCAGGGGGAGTTACAGAATGACATTTGGTCGTGATGTGTTAGATCATACAAAAGAAAAAAGGACAGAAGTTTGTCTGACAAGATCTCAATCTACAATCTACAGAGCATGTTTTGACAATGTTCATACAGACAGTGTTTGAGGGTGACAATTGTATTCAATGACAGGTGTGACTCTCGAATTGGCCTGTTTAAACAACTACAGACATTGACCGAATATAAAAAACGGAAAGTCAAGCTTTTCTGTTTTCGCCAGTAAAAATAGCAACACTAAATATCAAAGAACGTCTTCCACAACACCCATTCACTCAGAATGCGATTTTGCATTTAAAAACACGAAAAGCAGCAATGACAAAAATGCAAGGTCTAGAGGCATATTTTTAAAAAAAGTAGAACTTCTCTGAACTTGAGTGCCACGTTTTTAGAAAGCAGTCTCATATGTGCAAGTCAACTCAAGAGTGCAATAGTCAAACATATGTCTAGCGCATGTTTACATTAATGGAAAAACAGTGCAGGGGAATGCAAACACATTCTGTGTGAAGTCTAAATCACAACCGACAAAACGTTACCAGTTGAGGCAAAAGACAAACTGTAATCAGGCTCAATTGACATCAAGTGTGATACAACAGTTCAATAAACAAGAACTTAAAATGAGTAATTTACATTTAAGGAACAATATTTCGAGTTCCTCTCTTTATTTTCACTCTGCCAACTGAAATAACAAATTGGTTGAGTGAGCAATTCAATTACTCACTCATAAGGAATCAATTGTTTTGCTACTGACTGGATTAGTGTTTCTGAATGAATCATTTGAATGAATAATTCAATGACTCACTAAGATGGACAGTTCACATCATCATATGAATCAATGGCTGTGTCTGGAATTGCATACTTCCCTAGTAGGTAAAAACAGTATTAAAACAAGTATTCTCAAATTTATTCATAAAAAAGTAGGTCACCGGATGACCTACTATTTACGACAAGATTCTGACACTTTACTATCCCACAAGGCCATGGGCAAGGATTTGTGAATGGCAGTGAAGTGGCTGGTAGGTCACGTGACAATGACAACATGACAAATGTCGTACCATACATCTGGATTACATTGATACTACACACATTCATACAATATACAACATACTTTTTTAACAGTTGCTAAGTAATCGCTTATTCAAAAGCTATAGCTACTCAGACAGTATGTGATTATAGAATGCAGCCAGTCATCATTTCTCACCTACAAAGATGCCACTTGTCGCCACCTACTGGTGATGCGATGCAACCTGCAGAAAGAGTCTGAAAAATACCCTAATGCACAGACTGACAATCCATCTGTCTAGAACCAGGACTAAATGTATGAAAATCTTATATCTCTGTTTATAACCAAAATATGCATGAACTTAACCACATTTGACACTCTAAAACAGGACTGACAATCATATTGTGCTGTGAACTTAACCTTGAAGGTGAGGATGTTAAGAGTTGTAGAGTACTGCATGTCAAGTCAGAGTATTCTTTCACAGCAACTGTGAAGATTTTCAAAAGGGCTGTCAAACATAATATCTTTTTTATTATAAAGAACTTTTAAAGCACTGTTTTTTAATGCATGGCAGGACTTTTACCACCGATCGAAATTCTCCACTGAGGGATTCAGTGAATTCAAAACCATGTCTCTTCAGGGCTTCGATAGAGCTACTAGACCATCACCTCATTTAGAAGAACCAGACATCTTCATTCAGTGCTTCTCTGTCTCAAATACTTCAAAACGCAAAATCTAGACTTTTTTGTCATCTTTTCCATTAATTAAAAGTTTTCCTCCCTCTTGGACATGACTTTGATCTACGTTTTTACAGATGTGAGTTCTACACATATTGCTTAATAAATTATATATTTCTCCACAGTTATTTTTGGCAGACAAATCATCAAATTACTCGCAGACTTTCATCAACATTAAACATAAAAGCTGTGCTTTCACCACATTCTTGTCTCTGTGTTGTCTTCATCCACAGCAGCACATAAAATTAAGCCATTCTATGCAATGCCATGGCATCTCATGGGGATGTTATGACCCCCGGCCAACGTTTCTGATGCCTCCCGCCAGCAAGCTCTCTTGCCGGGCCATTAAAACAAAGCACTAAGCGTGAAGCATATTTGTCTTGAGCTTGGTGTGAAAAGTCTTGTTTCTTGTTTTTACACTTCCATGCTTTTGTAATTACCGGGGCCATTGATTTCTGGGTTATGTGTGAAATAATTAAAACTGCAAATCAGAAATGCCAAGGATTTCATTGGTGCAGATCAATGAGTGAAGTCAATAGGAAGAGGCAAGTCCTAGCTTTTTTACCCAGTGATATTTCCTCTCTTTCTCCAGTTTAAAATACAGTTTTGCACCTTACATTCACTGCTGTGTCCTTAAATACCTGTCCTGTACAAGCCAAATGGGATCGCTTCAGATGCCTTAAGCTCCTGAGATAATCGAAGCCTCCTGAATCATATACCCATGTCATTTACACTGATTTGTTTGCGTCTGATGCTACTGCTCTCTGTTGTGGTTAGCATTATCCCGGTACCATTTTATAATTACTCTGCCATTTCCATCACTTGTTCTCCGACCTATAACTGCAGCAATTTTTCTGTGCTGAGTTTATTTCACAAAATGAAAAATGCCCACATGGTTGTACAATCTGCCATTCAGGGTTTTTTTTTATGCATTTTGCCCAAAAAGTTACTACATTTGTTTAAAAAGATTTATGAGTTTTGCCATTTTGCTTCAGTGTCTAAAGTGATATTTTACACAAACTATCAAGTCATAATTTTCTCACCTTCACATATAGCTCCAATACCATATGGCTTGAGAGGTTTTGAAGAAAGTTTTTGCTGCTGCTTTTTTATACAATGGAAATGAATGGGGACTAGAGCTTTCAAGCTCCAAAATGGACAAAAAAAAAAAAACACCATAAAAGCATCATAATAGTGGTCTATTCAACTTGTGCACTATATTTCAAGTCTTCTGAAGACATATGGTAGCTTTGTGTTAAGAACAGACAGAGTTAAGTCAATGGTCACCATTCACTTCCATTGAATAAAAAAGGGCAGCCTGTACATTCTGCTAAACATTTCCTTTTGTGTTCCACAGAAGAAAAAATCATAGGGGTTTCAAATAACATGAGGATGAGTAAATAATTTCAAAATAAAGGTTTTATGAGTATAATTGAATTATATAGATATGTGAGCACAACATAAATTGGATTACTGTACATGCATAAGTTGAATGTTAATGTAAAAGCTCAAGCATTAAAAAGCATTACGGAGAGCACTTTGAAATCTAAGGTTTTTTGATCAAATTTTAAACAAAGGGCAAAGTCTGGAACATCCCCTTTAATCGTGATGCTGTGCAACCAATACAAAGCCAGAGGAACCGTTGTTACCCATAATCCAAAGAGTTCTTATCTGATTATGAATGCGTAAAGAGGATTTAGGACGTGGCACCTAAATGTTAGCCTATGCTGATTAGGTCTCTCTGGAAAGTATTATGTAACTACACTAGCGCAGTTTAGAAGAGGGTGCCTTTGCTCTGTAAATGACAGCTGGACCAGAGGGGTCCTCTAATTTAAGGACTGCATGGTGTTGAAAGTCAATTTGGTGTCATGATAATGCTCTTTGAACATCTGATGGGACACACACAGCCGCAGAGCACACAAGCAAAGTGGTAAATGACACCAGAAGTCTTTATAAAAGTAATGACTTTGACAGAAAGCAAAACTACTGCACAGTCCAACTTCAACGATCAAAGCTTCCACAAAAGCAGGAAGAAGCATCACAAAAGATCCATGTACTGAAAAAGTTTGGCTTTTTTTAGAACAAAACACAATTTGCACGGATGAAAGGTGAGTAATAAACGCTAGATCCAGCAGCTGCTTCTTTCCACCACTGATAATAGTGAAGAACCATTTCGATTTCTGACTGAGACTTTCTTGGGAACAGACCACAGTCGCCTGTTTACACATACGTGAAGATGTTGCTTGTTAACACACAAACAAGTAAACAAATAAATGAATACATACATACATACAAGAACTTAAAAAACCCTGAAAGTGAACTTAAATACATTTTCATGACTCCAAACCAACCAAGTGGCCACAAATTGATTTTAGTTTTAGAAAACCATATTTATTAAATAAGAAAAAGCCAATTAACAACCCTAGCAATCCCTGAGAAATGTAATGTTGCTAATTAAATTAACACACTAAAACACAAAAATACAAAAAATAATATTTTAAAAAAAAATAAAATAATTGAAAGTGAACTTAAATTTCCATGACTCCAAAACCAACTAAAATAAAATACAAGTTGCCAAAAATTAATTTTAGCTTAAGTTTTTTGTACAAAAGGTATTGTAAAGGTTTCAATGTTTTTAAATTAACCCACATACTGTACATTAAACATGAACATGCCATTAAACGACGTTACAGGCAATAAAACTAGAAAGCCATGAGAAATTATGTAACTATTTGAATTCCTATTTAATACACTAACTTTTGCAAAATGAAAATACTTTGCTAAAAATGAAAGTGGTTTCCATGTTTTATGGGGACTCTCCATAATGGCATAATGGTTTTTCTACTGTCCAAACTGTATTTTCTATCCCCTTACCCTGTCCTTCCCCTAACACAAAACTTTATGCTATTTTTAATTTTCAAAACACTTCATTCTGTATGATTTATAAGCTTGTTTCCTCATGGGCACCAAAAATGTCCCCACAAGGTCAAAATTTACTAGTATTACTATATTTATTGGGACATTTGGTCCTCATAACGTAGTGAATACCAGCACACACACACACACACACACACACACACACACACGCACACACACATTAAACAGAAAGGATAAACCAACATTTTTTTCTAAATAATTAAATCCATTCACAGTCCATCATTACGAGACATCCTCTAAATTTGCGGCGTTGGCAAATATACTGTTGCTCAAAAGACACGACATTAACTGAGATAAGACCCCTCTTTTAAATCAAACCGGTTCATTTAAATCAGCCTGCGAGTGTGAGCTCCAGTGTGGTGGAGATTTGTGGCATATTTTAGCCTCATAATTCTATTTGAAATGTAGGCATAAATACAACGCGAGAGGTGCATTAGCCAAACATGTAAAACTGACACTTCTAGCATGAATACTCAGTAAGGTTATTAACTTAAATTTGAGTAAGCTCTACAATTCTGCGACAGTCACTTAAACCTACAGGGCACAGCTGTTACTCTGCAATAACAAAGATACACTGGCACTGCGGTGTATGTGAGACATATGAGACTATAAATAAATCACATATTATGAACCAACCAAATAGTGAGTGAGCTTCAGGGCCTCACTATGCATTCCTATTTATTTTGAAGAATCAAGGCAGGTTTGGGCCTGATTATGCAACGTGATTTCATTACTATTCATATTATCAAGTGGTGAAGAACGTGAAGTGTAGTTCTAGCCCATTTTTTATTGCACCAATACAATATCAATGTTGAGAGCATTTCTCAAAAATCCTCTGTTTATGTTCATAGACTAAAGACGCACAATATATCGGTACAATATCGGTTATTGGCTTTTTAAATTATTGGCATTGGCTGATAAATGGATATTTAATTGTTCATTTTTTTCTATTTTTACATGTAGATTATCTTTGCTGTTATATAATACTCAAAGTTAACCTTTAAAAATACTAATAATTGAATAACACTAAAAATCTTTAGCAAATCTCAAAATGAATGTAAAATTTTCATACTGTATATTATAATATTGTGATTCCTAAATGCATTGCAATATTCAAAATAATTGATTTAAGTGTAGCACTTTTTCTTTATTTACACAAAGTATAGAATTTTAATATCTGTCATTTATCGGTTATCAGTCATGAAAGTAATTATCGGCTTAAGGTTATTGGCCAGAATTTTGATTTCTCCCTATCACTGAATATAGAATTGATAGACTTCATATATTAAATGAATTGTATTTGTTAGAAGTGGTCTTTATGTTGATATGGTATATATTATTTAAATGTTTGAAAAAAAAGCAATGAAATCACCTAGGAATATGGCATTGAAAATATATAAAATACATAAGAAATATCTAAAATTAGACTTGCAGGGAATGCCTCGAAAGATAATTATATGGCAAGTGAAATTATTCATTGACACACTTACTAAAAGCACCTGAAGCAATGCATCTGGTAGGAATGTGGTCTTTCATCTCTTAGCCTGCTGTATTTACAGATACTTTGATTATTTACAACTCTGATTACAATAAAATGGAATTAATGTATGATGCATGACCCTACTGTATATGACGCCACACAAGCACTCCACTACTGTACATAAAAGTAGATTTCTGTCATCTCCACCTTGATTTATAAATGCAGTCTAGCATCATCTAAATTCTATATTTAATCTTTAAATGAGAGATTCATTATGAAGATGAATGACTTTCATTTGGATTAATGCATCTTGTTTTGTTTTTACCAGTCTTTCTCGGTTTGTCCTGTGAAGGACTTCCTATATCTTTCGTCCTTTGGTACAATCCCCTTGGCGAGTGAAAATGTTGTACCCTCACCTAAGGCTACTGTTGCATTAACCAGCTGCCTATTTATAGGTGTACAGCATCAAGGTGCAACACTCCCAAATGATTCTCTCTCCTCTGTGAATGTTACCTCTGGAAGTCAAGACCACAACATTACATGAAGCTGTATGTGTGCGTGTTTGTGTGAATGTGAATCTGTGCCTGTGTGTGAACTGACCATTACATTTATTATTCATGGCCAATGTTTGAAAAGAACTGATTCAGGAGGTGATGCATGCTGGGGTTTCACTTAGATTACCACAGTTTTTCTTTTTCTCAATCCAGTCAAACGCTGTACTGGACTCATGCAACTCTACCTTTTATCTGACACCCTAAACAACGTGTCAGTCATCTCTTTTTCCATTTTTAACCTGTGTTCACTGCAAAGGAAGCGTGGTAAATGATTGCTGGGTGTTGTAATGTTTGGACACATTAGTAGAGATTCCTCTGAGGAGATGTAATGAGATCTCTGCATGTGTGCGAGCAGTGTCGCAGCGGTGGGAGGGCGATTCGAGCGTGTAATGGTCCTTTACTGACCAGGGAAAGATCGGATCATTTCCTAAGAGCATTTTTATTCTTTTTTCCTACTCTTTCTCTCACTTTGTAAAGGTTCTGTAGCTTAAAACTGAACTGTCTATGTTAAAATCAATTCTGTCTAGAAAAATTAGTAATTTAGTCTGACAAAATGAGCCTAAAACAAGCAATTTGCCTCAAAAAACCTTCTTCTGTTTCTCCTTTTTCTGTTTGTCCAACCACTTGCAGACAAGGAGTGTGGCCAACATTGATTCAACCAGTTTGGAGGTGGGACTGTATGACCAATAGTAGATAGGGAACCTGTTTGACAGAGTTATTGAGTGCAATGTTGCCCATCCAAAAAAAAAAAAAAAATTTTCATAGGGATTTTTTTTTTAAAATATTTGTTTAGGAGTTTCAAGCCATGAACCAAAAAAACAGCTAAGAGCCACCAATATTTCATTTGAAGCAAAAAGTAAAAAGACAAAAAAATGTACTTGACAACTTTAAAGTAAAAACTACTAGGCCTATCCCATGAAGCATTGCAAATGATAATCAAATTAGAAATGATTAAGAAATATAAAACTTAATTGTGTACATACTATAAAAACAGTATATTTCATGTTTATTGCAAAATATGCATATATATGAAAATATTTAAGTAGTTCATTAAGTAGTTCTTTTGCCGCAATTTACTTGTCATGATTCTCTGGCTGATGTAAATGTTTTTTTTTTATGGTATTATTTAAAAAATAAATAGAAATAATGCAGGCTGGTGGCTTCAACAAAGGCATATATCATTGAATAACAACCTTGTAGCTCACAGCATGTCTGTCATTAAAGGTTTAGAAGTAACTGACATAAAATTAAAAACCATAAATAAAAAAAATAATAACTAAACATAACTGTGCCATATTCCAATACATTTTCAGGATTGCAAAGCTAACTAAAAATGAAAATGTTCACAAATTAATTTTAATGTAGTTATTTTTAGCTTTTGATACATTATATATATATATTATAAAACTTGAATGCATTAAACATGAAAATACCACTAAATAACAATAACACTAGACTGAGAAATGTAACATTTTAAAATTCTACCGGTTAGCACAGGGATACTCAAATCTGGCTCGCGAGATCCACTTTCCTGCAGATTTTAGCTCTAACCCTAATCAAACACACCTGAGCATGCTAATCAGTGTCTTCAGGATCATTAGAAAATCACAGGTAGGTGAGTTTGATCAGGGTTGGAGCTAAACTCTGCAGGGAAGTGGATCTCGCGAGCCAGATTTGAGTATCACTGGGTTAGCACATTAACTTTGGCAGCCCTAAAATACTAACACTAAACTACAAAATAAGTATAATTAAAACTAACACATCTAAATTACACCGAAAAGACAAACTGACTGAAAATAAATTAAATTAATTAAATTTCCCCCATGTTTGCCACAATCATTCTGGGGTGCGTTTCCCAAAAGCAACTATGGTCAGAAGTTCCATCGTTACCAATAGAGTTCAATGGAACTCACGACCATAGTTAGCCAACGATGCTTTTGGGAAATGCGCCCCTGTTTGCTGACACAAAAATGACATGCTCCAGCTTTAAATTGGTTTCTCTGCACCATGCACATATTTTGATATGAGGAATTTCCTGTGAATATAAAGAGGCTTCCCTCATTCAAACTGCATGAGGCTCTAAGGCAAAGATCTATGAGCAAGCTGTTGTTCGTACATTTGGGAACACACGCGCACACTATACACTCCAAGCATGTAATTTCCTCTCTTTGTGCCTTTGCATGCTGTTTAGAAAGCCTTAACAGAGCACTGACAAACACAAATGACTCTCCCTCACTTGCCTGTGAGGTAAAATCAAGGCATTACCACAGTGTTCCCAGACCACAGTGAGTGTCAGAGCTCTTAAAATCCACACCCAGTGCAGGAAACTGCCGATGCCTTCTATATTACCACAATTTTCCTGCTCTTTCCATCATGAGCCTGTATCATAAATTAAGCGGGTGGAGGCAGGCTGAAATTGAATCAGCCATGATTCCCATATAGGTGGAGGAAATGTCCAACAAAACGGATGACACTGCATTTGTGGTAAAAACAACATGCACTGCAGGACGTCCAAAATGGTTATGCTAACAACTCTATATTTTCATTATGTCTCACATCCGTGTAGTTTTGTCATACTTTAAGGGGATGTTTTTATGATACGCTATCTCAGACGTGAAATATAATCCTTATCTGCGCTGAGCTCTACTCCTCGTAAATGATCAGTGATTGAATTTCATCTGCGTTCCCACCAGCCAATGGATGACTTATAGTGCACTGTACGCCCATAGATACAGGCACACATTAGAAGCTGCACGGGACATACAACCATCAGTTCTCTCTGCATTGTGAGCAAGTACAATGAATGATTAAATGAATGTAATTGGATAGCTGTAGTATTGTGTGAGATAAAAGGAACATGGCCTTCGTACATACACAAACAATAGCATTCAAAAATTCAGCAAACGCTAAATACCATGCATTTTATGCATGATTATATTCATAAGTTTTAATGTGACATACATAGTCACTCTGACTCAACGAGCAGAGCTGCTTTTGCACACACTGCATACGACAGCTAACTGCCAACTGGTGCCAACTGTCTGTGATCCGTAACGGCAAAACAAGCTCTTCCACCACAGACGAAAACCTTCGCAGCATTAAAACTTATCGCAGTTTTTGCACCCACTGTACTCATTACACTTACCAAAAAAGTTCTTTCCCTGCTACTGAAATTAGTATACACCCAATTTGCCAAACAACATGTTTGCACAGCATTTTTCCAGTAGTCATAAATATGATCAATTTAGATCTTTTTGTTACCGCTGGAGCAATATTATAATAATATTCAGATACAAGTGCTCTGTTCCAAAACATAGTGAGACCATTTTAGTGAGATGCTGTTGTTACATGGTTTTAACCAAAAGCATAGTGTTTAGCCTTCTTGAAGAATCCCAGAATGCACTGCATTTACTGTAACTTCCAGTATCTAAGATGGAAGACAATAAAGTGAGAAAAATAAACGTATAATGTGCATATATACAAATACAAATGTATAATGAATGTATAATTTAAAAACAATACAAAATCTGTCCTCAAAATATCATTACCAGAGTTTATCAAAGTGTATTTAGGTAAAGACATTGTTTGGAAGACAAATTTTTTGCTGTCTCTCTCAACAGGATTGTTACACAGTGTAACTATTTTTTTTTACTATTTTTTTAACTGTAAATAAAAACAGAATATTGTACCTAATAATTTATTATGTGCTATATTTTATGCTTATTAAGGTGTAATCACATTAGCAAAATTTCAGTGAAATTTCCCAGGTAAAATGGTCCATTGTCGATAGTAATTAGACACAGCTCACACAAAAATTATGTTCAAACCAAGCAGTTTTCTGTTGGTCAGTGCAGTTAATCCCATTGCTAAATCTGTAAGGAAATCTTCCACCCTTATGCAAAATTCCTAATCGAATGGATTACTATTGAAATGACTGGATTTCACACCTTTACTGCACGTTTAGCTTAGCAACATGCTAACTTCAAATATTCTAGTGTCAAAATAGTCTCCTGTTTGAACCTGCCTATGAGGTTCTGGTCACTAATGAGGTTCCATTCTTAGAAGGCAGCTGTCTAGTGAACAAAATAGCTACTAGGTTGGGAACAGAACAAAACGAAAGAGTATTGTGCTGTTAGCTTAGCAACATGCTATCATCAAACTCTATAGCTGAATTTCTTGTGCAGTACAACCAATGTAGAGTGTTCTAAATTGGTAATTTATGAGGTTTTATAACAGCTAGGTTGCTGTCTTAGAAGCAAGCAACCTGTAGCTCGCTAGGCTTGGGAACAGAGCTACTCTGAAACAACCAAATGTACTGATGAAACAGAACACACTGAAGTTGAACTGCACGTCATCGTTAATAAGGAAGGGCTTGAGATGTTACATGAAAATGGTTATTGGCGAACTGCCAAACACCCCTGGAGGCCCAGACTGTCACGTTGTGTACCACGGCACCTTACCTTAGCAGCAACTGAGGAACTTGGCTTCTCCAAAAGATCCCAAAGTTTCTTCCTCTTATCTGGGCAGCAGGTGTTATCAAATTCCCCCTCTCCTTCCCTCTCTCTCAAAGTCTCTGCCTCTCTCCTGAGCTCCTCGTTCATCTGCTCTTTCTTCTGATGGTAGCGAGCCTGGCAGCACGACTCCAGGTAGATTTCATCAATGCCCCAGTAATCAAGCTCTTGCCCAAAAGACAGAGCGCACATTTCCTCCATCATGTGCAGCTTTCCAGTTCTGTAAAAATTCAAGATGGACGTGAACGCACCAGGGTGTCTGTCAAAGAAGTACTCGTTCTCATTCAGGCAGTAGTCGTCACAGACCTCAATTAGAGACTCGTGGGTGTTACAGTCTCTGAGCTTGCCTAATCTGGTTCTGGGAAGCCGGTCCAAGGTCCGCCATAAGACCTCATGGTTGAGGCCTCCAACGTTGAGACGGACCCTCCTGGAGCGGGCCTTGGTCCGGATGATCTCGATAGGCTCAGGTGGAAGCGAAGCCGCAGATCTTCCTCCAGGTTTTGGAACCTCAAGTCCGGTCTTCTCTGCCATTGTGTGCAAGAAGACGGGCGGCTCTTGCCGGGAAGAGGTGTAAAGATGAAAATCAACCAGAAGATAACTGGAAAAAGACGACTATGTTGGGTCCTCCTTAGACGAGTCCCTCCATGGCTGTGAAGAAAGACAGACACCTGTTGTTTCCAACTTGAAATGAAATTTTTTCCATGCAGACAGTGGAAAATATTCCAGCTCATAATTATTTAGGAAATGTCCCTCCTTTGAGATCCATTAGGAACATGTCAGATTGTACTGTAATTGTTTTGCAAAGTACATCTGGAAGCAGAACTAAGTGCCAGCATTAGATACGATTTACATATCACCAGCCAAGTGTGCCCTGTATGTAAAGAAGAAACTTAAGCTCCGCTATACTTCACCAAAGCCTAAGCTAAGAGAAAAGTGGCACATCTTGTTTAAACTAAATAGAATTAGTAAATAACACAAGCATTATCTCATTGCCACATTCAATATTCATCATTGGCCTTCTATCGTTTCAAGGTTCAAGGAGTCTAATGTAAGTCGATATGTGCGCGGATATAATGGATGTCAGAACATGCAACATCTACGTTTTCTTTTTCTTTTTTTTAAACACATAAAAAAGCAGAAGTTTCTGAACCTCTTTATTTTATTTTATGCACAATGCATTTTCTGGCATTAACTGCACTAAAACTGCAATATTATAATTTTTTTTTACCTGATCCCTTAAAACTGACAGTCATTGGTATGATATTGAACTGATGCTGTCATACTGAAATGACTAATAAAACTAGTTAATTTAGAAATATTTTACATTAAAAGGTTACAGATCAATTGTACATGTGCTTGAACAAAAGACAGAAAACGGCAAAGATGCAATAGTTTCAGTAACCCAAACAGTCTCTTTCTCTTTCATAATCATCAATAATCATTACATTATCTTATTTTCTTTTAGAAGTCAATATACCAAAGCAATAATTTAAGATATATTCCCCAAAATATAAACGTTTACAACTTGTGTCCATCTCACGTTAAGGGGCTGTCAAACGCATCAGCGCCTATTAAAACCGTTCTATGCGTTGCATTGACAAGAGATTGCCTTTAACTTTGTAGCCTTGCTATGACAAAATGAATCTGTTCTGAAAAACAAATCTCCTTTCACTTCATCTCAGCTGTTCCACTCAAACAAGTGACGTCCAGGCATCACGACTTGCCATAACAATGTTTATGCAACAAACTATATTTCTTACCTTCCTGAAGTAAACCACCGTTTGCATATACAAACCGCTGTGTGCGCAAACGGGAGAAAAGACGCCTGCGGGTTTCCTTTAAGATTCCTAGCTCTCAACGGAGGCTTCAGTTATGACCGGACATGTGTTCCACATTTTGTTCAACATGAAAAGGGTGAGGAGATCTCACAGAACAGCGGGAAATCTCTGTGACTAAAAGAGCTCCCCTTGTCTCGCTAAGAGCGCTGCCTCCATCGATGGCTTGATACGGTGAGTCGGGATGTCTGCAGATGTCGGACGCGTAAAAGCGGAGGGTGCGCGCAGTGTATGTGGAGCTGCAGAGTGACACTGAGCGCGCGTGTGTGTGTGTCTGTGTGTGTGCGCGCGTGTGGACGGAACGGATCGTCTGAAGCACGAGCTGCATCACAGCCTAGAGGTGAAACCTAATTGGATTGTTCTGTACATCAGCAAGGGCAGCAGCAGATCAACTTCAGCAGGAACTCTCTTTCTCTCTTTCTCCCTCTCTCTCAAGAGTTCAGTGGTCCACCACAAGCATGCAAGGTGAGATATCAGCTTTGCCACATCTAGGCTCAAAATAGCACCATAAAATAGCCTTATTGTGTTATTGTAGTTATTATCCAAGTTTATGTACATGAAGAGGCATAGAATAAATCAATATTGATTGCCTGTAAAATGTCTGTCCCTTGCTGGAGTGAAAATAATCTTAAAATTATATTACATACATTTTATAAATACAAATAAAATCTATATTAAAATAAATAAATATTGACCATACTGTAAAATAACTAAATGTAAATAAATAAAAATGGTCAGCTATGATAATATTTACTGCATTATATGGTAAATGCAATATAATACAGGTTTCTGTGTAGACTGCATTTCTCATCAATCAACAACTTACTATTTACTTCTTAAACATTTTATATATATATATATATATATATATATATGTATGTATAGTATGTGTGTGTATTATTTGAAATATATAATAATTTCACATAACTAATACATAATTATAATAATTTAACATAACAATATAAATGTAAAGTATAATATATAATATATAATAATTTCACAAAACGTTGATACTTTTATAATATATGATATATATTAATTTATATTTATTTATTATAATATATATTTATTATAATACATGTTTATATTATAATAATATACATTTATTTAGTTATTTATTTATAATAATTTATAATATTATTTAGTAAAATTATATGAAGATATATAAATAACATGTAAACAATGATGGTGTGCACAGGAAATGCCTCTTTCCTTAAGGTGATTAATACGTTTTACTTAAAAAAAATACTATTTTTTTTTTAACAATAGTTTACACTAAAAGTATACAAATTGCCTTATATATTATGTTAATTGTTATTTATGGAGAAAATTTTTATAAGATAATTCAAACTTTTACTTCTAAAAATATTAGAATATTTTACAGTAAAAGTACATTTTAAAATGACAATGACAGTTTTATAATATAATCTCATTTTTGTTGTGCATAAGGTGATTTTTTAACATTTAACAGGTTTCTACTGTAGCTGTACTGTATTTTACTGTATTATGGTTCCATTAAAATCATAATATTTTTAATATTTATAATATATATATATATATTAAAAATGTCATGTTCTTCTATTTTACAAAATTTTAAATCTCTGTAGTCTTAACATCATAAAGAATGCTACAGTACATAGTCTTAAATAGCATATTGTTTTACATGCTAGACAGAGAAAGACATAATAATGAATAAATCTATACTGATAATCACTAGGTGTGACTTGAAACCTCAATGTCGTGAAGTAGGCTTAAATGGACATCAACAGTGTCAGCTGTACTGAAGCCAGTGTCAACAAGATAAACTATATATTGACTTTTTTTATGACTGGCAGCAGTCAATACGTGATATGTATCTTGGCACTAAGCCATATATGTAATGCATTACTACTGTAGCAGATATTTTACAGGGTATAAGAAAACACTTTGCCATGCAGTGGGGGCAGTGCGTCCTTGTTTTTATTCAATTTGCCTTGGGGAGCCATGTATACGGCATGAAGTGTGATTTAAAATGTATAACAATATGTGAGGATATGTAGTCACAGCAATTATTAGAAATGAAGCAGCTATATTGAGTTTCAGGCAGTGTTGAATGACCTGCCTGGGTCTGTGCTATTAAAGTTCCCTCCATAATAGTAATTAAGCCTCTAAAACTGCATCTGCTTTGTCTTTCAAACAGGGCCAAGTGGAAAAAAAAAAAGATGAAAGGATGCAATAGTTTGGAGACCATCCATCCATACGCATGAGGTGTCACAGGACTACAGGAGACACAATGGTTGAGGAACAAATGGTGCGTGCTATAAATATATTCTGTGAGTATCAAAGGAGCCCTAGTTTGATTTCAATAGACATTGTACTGCGGCTCACTGGCATTGGTCTGTGAATGATACTTGAAAGGGAATAAAAGGTGACATTTACATACAGTATACATTTATTTTCTGATGTTTGAGTAGTACGGCCAAAAACGATTAACAAATCAAAAAACAAGTCACAAATCAAAGAAGTCACACACTGTGTTCTAGTACATTAGATAAATGCCTTTCACCCACATGTTAATAAACATACATATTTATAATTATATAGATATTTGTATTTACAATTATGTATTTATAGTATATTTTGTGTTCATTTATAGAAAGAAATACATAAATGTAATAATAGCATTTATAATATTATTTATAAAAACTATATATATATATATATATATATATATATATATACACACAGCTCACTAAATGGTGACATTTTTTTCTGACCACTGCATTTTTGTGAAGCCAAAACAGTGCAGTGTGTGTGATTGATGTTCTAGCCTCAAATGATGGATGATCAATACATCTGCATTGATTTTTCTGACTTCTGTGCATAGTCTGCTATGAGCCATAATGTGAGGGTGAAGGACAAGGTGGAAAAAATAAATGAAATAGTGACAAAGCAATAGACACAATTTAATAAGAAGTTGTAATCTTCTGCCACTGCAGTTCAATAGAAATGTGCTAGTCAGCCACCTACATCAGTGCACCCTAACAAGTGAACATCTTGCTGCTATGCCTGTCTGTCTTAACCACAGTTTGAGACCAGCTCATACAGATTTCTGTTTATATTAGAACATCCTATATGCTTAACCATTACAGTTACACTATTTTTTTTATTTTTTTTATTTCATGAAGACCTAGATAACCTGTGATTCCTTATGATATACAATAATTTATTTATAATTAACTTTTTGGTCCCACTTTATATTTGGTGGCCTTAACTACTATGTACTTACATTTAAATGAATCAGTTGGTACAATGCACTTATTGTGTGCATACTTGTTTTTACATTGTACTTATATTTTTAAAAATACTTGCATGTAATTACATCTGTAATTACATTTATAATTACACTGTTGACCCATCCCTTGCACCTTAACCCACCCTTAAACGTACCCATACCACCAAACCTGTCCCTAAACTTACCTGTATCCAACCTCAATAGCAGCAAAAGTGTTTTGCAATACAATATGAATATAATAAGTACACTGGGTCACACTTTATTTTAAGGTCCAGTTCTTGCTATTAACAAACCATTAACTACAACTTTTGCCTCAATATTTAGGTATTGGGTAGGATTAGGGACGTAGAATATGGTCATGCAAAACATGTGCCTTAAAAGTACTAATAAACAGCCAATATGTTAATGGGCATGCTAATAAACAACTAGTTAATAGTGAGAATTGGCCCCTAAAGTGTTACCGTACATTGTACTTATTTTTTGATGTAAGTACCTAGTAGTTAATATGCCTGTAAAGCCACAGAATGAGACCAGTTTATATCGGTTTCTGTAAATAGTATGTATTTCTCAACATTAAAAAAGTCCTATTAAACATGTATTAAAAGAAAATTTATTATAAACTTCAGCTGAACCACACATACAGTGCATAAATAATTATAATTATTTATTAGAATTTTTATAGTATATTATGATTTATTCTACTTTTTTAAGTAATGGGATGTTTTTATTTAAAATGATTTATTTATTTTAGAATTTATGTAGAAAATAAATACAGAATGTCATTATAATTGTTCATAATATTATTTATAGCAATTACACCATGAAACAAACTTCTATAAAAGTGTGTTTTGCTTTTATTTTTAACATTTCTTGGACATGCTGAACACGAAAATCACATTAACATTGGTCATAAAAAGTAACAAAAATATGTTGACAACTTATACAAGCTAATACGTTATTACTCATGCACAAAAATTACATGGTATATACATAAAACAGAGCTAACAACAACAGTTTAACATAAACAGTCACCAAAAGTGAGTCATCCAAAATTTCAGAAGTGTACGTTGGATGATTTGTTCCACAATGTTGAGGAATATTCTAGAAAGCACTAGAATCTCTCTCTTCCTTCGGCTTGCTCCCTTTTTATCAGGGGTCGCCACAGCGGAGTGATCCACACAACCGATTTGGCACGTTTTACGCCAGATGCCCTTCCTGCCTAGAAAGCACTAGAATAATCCAGAATATTCCAGAATGTTACAGAAACTTCTAGAATTTTTCCATCCATGCAAAAGCAATTTGTCTTTAAAAAACATGCAAAATTAGTACAAAAACTTACCTGTACTAAACCAGTGTTTCATAATTAATGATATGTATGTATATACTGTATATATGTATAACAGTCCACCAGAAAAGTCCTGCAGCTCAGTGCATCTATAGTGCCATGTGTTGACATCGGTATTACCAGTGTAAATAAGGCAGGCTGATTTTCTGTTGTCTAGAGGCACTCTGGGCCCTTGTGAACGATGATTAAATGATACTGAGCTTCTGCATCTTTAATTATAAACTTTCTGCCAACATTGTGTCAAAGCACTCGGCGTTACCAAGACTACAAAACATTTTGGGAATGTAATGCATGTTTAATACTCAGTATCATGTGGGCATGTGTGTGTAGGCAGTTGCCATAGAAACACCAATCCTAGCATCATGCACAAGTAACATTTTGGCACAGCAAAAGGGTTATGCCTCAGAGCTAGAATTGCATGATGCTATCAATATATCTGATTGATTTTGTGCAAAAGCAAACATGAGGGCCTGTAAAAGTGTACGCAGTTGAAGCCTAAAAGAAAATGCAAGCATATGCATGTCATGTATGCATGCCAGTGTTGGTATGTGCATGCTTGTGTGTTCGTGGGTGGGTGTTTATAGTGGGAGCGTTTATGGTGGGATTTAAGAAATAGTTTCAGCTTAACAGGTAGTTGCCCACACCAATACCCAGTTGTTCCATCCAAATATACACAGCGCTGGATACTCCGTTTCTATGAAACCAAAATAAACAGCATAACATATACACTGAAATGCTAATGGTTACATATAGGTGCCATTGAAGCATTGCAGTGCTGCTAGCTTGTTAGTATGTGCAAGACAAGTGATGCTAGTGAGCTTCTGTGTTTATTTACTCTGTGTGTATGTGCATGGCATTAAGTTATCAGAGAGCCGAGTGTTAGCGGGGGGAGGCGGATGGCTATAATTTAAGTGAACGTCTGCGGGAAGGAGAGGCGGGAGGGACCACTCAGTTAAATTATACTAATAAGCGCCCAATCGATGCAGGACCCCTTGCTAAAAATAGAAGCAGCAGCTCTGGGTTGGACTGCTTTGTGTGTGTGTCCATAAAAGAGGTGGGCTGATACAGGGTCAATGATAGAACCTGTGCGAACATGTGTTTATTCTTTGTGACATAACACCAAAATCAATGCCCTGTTGGAAATTACACCGAATGGCTGAGGTAGGAAATACCGCCACTGTTTTTTTGGTGTCAACCGAACGGGCTTCTGTCAGGCGACATTATAAATTAAGTGAGAGACCTGGAGTGATGTACTTTTCAATTCAATGATTAATGGATTTCTGAAGCACAAGGCGAAGGAAATGCATTAATGAAGCAACCGTTGGACTAGCAGCCATGCAGGCCAGGAGGAGGGGAGAGACGGTTGATGTCAACAGGAAAAAAGCAATGGCACCCATCCATTTGTTTGCTGGTGTATTTTTAGGCTCTGAAGCAACACTCAAGAAAGCCACTGCGCTGGAGGAGATTATCTTACAGAGAAATCTCAGTTCTGGATAACAGAAATGAAACACTTGACTGGTTTGAACATGTCTTCAGCTGGCTTTCCATTGCATCTTTTTTTTTTTTTTTGCTCTACAGATTTTCATTTTGGCGTCCTAACAGCAGGGAAAATAAATGACCCTATGAGGTTCTAGAGTTATTATGGTAAAGGAAAATAATTCCTAAACTTCTGAGGATAACTTTGGCCCTCTGAGTGTTTTTTTTTTTTTTTTTAAAAAGTCTCCTAAAACACTCTAATTAGAGATTTATTTTATTTTATTTTATTTTACAAAATAAGTCCATCAATAGACATTCTAGACTTTTTTCTAGTGCTGTCAAATGATTAATCGCGATTAATCGCATCCAAAATAAAAGTTTTCGTTTACATAATATACAGTATGTGTATGTACTGTGTATATTATGTATATATAAATACACACATGCATGTATATAATTAAGAAAAATATGTTGTTTATATATTAAATGTATTTATATATAATATAAATTATATAAATATAAATATATACATGTAAATCCATGTAAATATTTTATATATATATATATATATATATATATATATATATAGTGTGTGTTTATTTATATATACATAATAAATATACACAATACACACACGTGTTATGTAAACAAAAACTTTTATTTTGGATGCGATTAATCACGATTAATCATTTGACAGCACTATTTTTTCTTCTTCTTGAAATACAAAGTTTCATTTCCACCACAGTGTCATTTAGTTTCATTTAGTTTCATTTTTTCAACAAAAAGTCCAACGGACATTTCAAATTCAATTTGTTTTCTTTTTTTCTAAAAAAGTAATAAAAATAATGTAATTTCCACCAGTGTCATTTCCACAACTTCTCAAATTATTTACTGATTTATTTAATTTAATTTTTCCAACAAAAAGTCCAGTTCTAGACATTTTTCTTTTCTCTAAAAAGTAATAAAAACAGTCTCATTTCCACAACTTAAAATATTTACTGTTCTATTTAATTTCATTTAATTTTTTCCAACAAAAATTTCAACAATAGACATTCTAGACATTTTTCTTTCTTTTTCTTGGTTAAGTAATAAAACAGTGTAATTTCCACTAGTTCTCAAATTATTTACAGTGTTTTATTTAATTTAATTTCATTTTTTCCAACAAAAAGTCCAACAGACATTCTAGACATTTTTTGTATTTTTTTTTTTAATGTAATAAAAACAGTATCATTTCCACCACTTCTCAGATTATTTACTTATTTTCTTATTTAATTTAATTAAATTTTCCAACACAAAGTTCAACAATAGACATTCTAGACATTCTTTTTATCTAATCTCCACTCAAATTATACACTGTGTGTAGCAGCATTATGTGATGGTTCCTAAAGTTGAACTTTTAATTTTTTTTTTTTTTTTTTTGGGGGGGGGGGGGGGGGGGGGGGTGCTTGTTACAGCTTGAAAATTCAATGATATTTACTTTGATTTCTCTTGTTTCTCTTGTTTTCTTCATCACATCACATGTCCCATATTTCTTCTCAAGCTGTTCACTGACACTGTTGTCTACTTGGAAGTCAAGTACACTAACTTAACCTTATTGGGGGGCAAAATTGCTTGGTGTGGCGGAAAAGAAGACAACTGTTGGAGAGTTAATTTTGAAAAATTATATAAATAGTTTTCACACAATTAAAATTGAAATGGTTTATTAATTACTTGTTTAGACTGAAGCTATTCATTTTATATATTGTGATTTAAACCACATGCTGTTTAATGAAAAATAAATGAATGCATTTTAAAAATACTTCTGGTCAAACGGCAAGCAACTGGTTTTAATTACTTTTTCCGTGTTAATTTTGGAACCTGTTTATCTGTATCTGCACAGACATTATGTAACAAATGCTGATAGCAAAATCGATGGGCAATATGGACCTGCTTCACATTATAATTACTGTAGCAACAAACTTATGGAGGTGATTTGTCAAATGCTGAACAAGACAGGTGTGCTCAACCAGCATACTCAAACACTTGTTTCACGTTTGTAGTAACAAGGCCACACATAGCGCCATCACTCACTATCTTTCTCTCCTTCTCAAGAGTCCTCAACAATCATACACACTCACGCGTGCACACACATACACACAGGCAAAGCGAGGCCCACACACAGATAGACTCTCACATGGATGTGCCCACACAAACTTTCTGTGACTACTAACAGCCCTCCTCAAATATATGATCCACTGCATTTTGCATCTGTGTTATACTGTTATCTTCTCAGCTGCACCTCAATGAATGACTGTAATTATTGTATAACAGCAAGTGCTATTTTTTAAGTATGAAATAAGCATTTTTCTTTATATTATATAGTAATTAGACTTAGAATTAAGGTTGTGTAATGTTGATGTCTCTGAAAATGTGATTGTTTCTGAAACTGTACATGAAAAGGGCTGAAGGATAAATATAAAAGAGAATGGAAATTCATTGCAAGCCAAAAATGAATTATAATTATATATAGCTAGTATCGGGATGAAATACAGAACAAAGTGAACTTTTTAATTTTTAAAAGCTAAAACATTAAACAAAATGTTTTAAAAATATTTTCTAAGACTTCGTAACAAAAAACACTTTTATATGTTCTAGTGTGGATAAAATACCATAATTTATAATCAAACATTACATAAAATTAATGTTCTTGAAAAAGGGTAAAGTGTTGTTCAGCTCTTTGACATGAAATAATAAAGCAAATATATTACTTGTAGTACAGCCATTTGCACACGGGTGTGGACAACTACATAATAAATAACACTGATTTTGTAATCTTGAGATTAAAAGACTAAGATTAAATTAATTAAAGAGAATACGGAATGCCATGCTTAAAATCTCAAGTGTCCACAAATAAGAGATGGAGAAACAGAGAAGCCTATTTCTGCCACAGAATGAAAAAAGTCTTATTATGAGTTTTTTTTTTTTTTTTAGCAATTTGCTATAAAAAATTGCTATAAAGTTGTATTTTTATTTTTTATTCCTTGGCAGAAACAAGCTTGCATCTATGAAAGCTTACTGCCGCCAGAGAATAATAATAATAAAAACGCGACTTTTCTTCTCACATCTACATGTTGCAAGATAGAAACTCAGAATTGGAAAAAAAAAAAAAAAAAAATCACAATTATCAGAAAAAAAAGTTAGAATTGCAAGATGTTTGCTTACAATTGCAATGTATAAACTCAATAAAAGTCGCAATAAAAAGTTGCAATTACCTTTTTATTTTATTTTTTATTCCTTGGCAGAAACAAACTTGTTTCTATGAAAGCTTATTTCTGGCACGTAATTAAAAAATAAAAATAAAAAAAGACTTTTTTTTATTATCTTACAATTCAGACTTTAAATCAGAATTGAGAGATATAAACTCAGAATTGTGAGATATAAACTCGCAATCTGCAATAAAACATGGCAATAAAACATTGCAATTATCTTTTTTATTTATAGTTTGCATACTGTTATTTGTCCATTTTCTGGCAGATCATGTTCACATGTTACTCTGAAAGCACAGTTACAGACGTTATCTTCTCGGGTCCCTGTGCGCAGTGGCGGAGCCAGAGGGGTGTCCAGGGTGGCACCTATAATAATATAGACTGCTGTTTCCATAGCAAAACTCATCAACACTCTTCATTTCATTCTTGAGCATTTTGCCAGAAAGGTGATTAGATTTAGTGATTAGATGTTGGATTGCCTTGAACGTGAGAACATGATGGCATGGTGCTTTTTTAAACTGGTGTGCATCATATCTGAAGTAAGTGGTTTACCATTGGGCTTAGGTTTCCTGAACAACTTCTACATACTGTAAGTTGAGTCACTGTATAAATTAACGTTAGATATTTTGCTGCATTACAGTTAATCAGATAAGAGAGAATTTAGCCTAACATACACTTCTGTTCTAGTAATACATGCAGTGCAGCCACAGTATCGTGAGTAAAAGTGGACCACATTTGCCTCATTAACTGCATGGTTACATGAATCATCACTTCTACCTCTAATCAGCACAGGCCCGGTTCCAGAATCAAATCACTAAGGGTGCTTCTGAAATAACTGAGGGTGCTCTAGCCTTAATAATCTATTTTGACATTTCATATTTTTGTCCTGTCTATTGCTATGGTTATCACTATGTCATTCATTGCAAGTTCGATAGTGAATCCTGGATTTACTGTATATGCAGATTAATTTACAGCAGCGTGTGGCTGCTGGTTTTCTGAGCAGCGTGAAAAACAATTTAAATTTATTAAAATTGTGAATAGATAATTTAGCCTAGAAAGCACGCAAAGAGTGCTCCCTTTAAAACCTCTAAAATTTGTCACTCATCTTAGATCATAGCGATCTCACACAGTTCTCTTAATCAACGAAGTTCTTTAAACGACACAATCATTCTCTTATATCGTGTCTACACTTTGTTATAATGAAAGAAGTGCACAAAAGCATTTTGAGCTATACTGAGTGGAGTCTGACGTAAACGCATCTGATTGGTCAGTGCATTCAAGAAATCTGCAGATATGTCTGTGATTGATTGACTATATTGCTCAATGCTGCAAAAACATTGTAAATAGAAACCTTTGACACTGTGCAAACTCAAATATGCACTGGAGCATTTGACAGATCTGTTTCACCAATATTATTACAGCTTCAGCTAATGGTGCTCTTTGGTCATGTTTCATTTGAGGGTGCTTCACACATGCTAGCATGACAAAACTATTTTATTTTATTATTTGCATTATCAACACTATATAGAGAAAACATTGCACCAAATGCAAAAACTCTTTGGAAGATATCACTTACTGTTTAACTCTAGCAAATGTATATTTCTTACTGGAGTTAAATTTTATTATAGTTATCTTTTTGTGTAAGTAGGAAATATCAGTTTACATGATACTGATACTTCCTGCTGACACACTACTGCAAAAGATAGAAATAACTGGCTTAAAACCATTTTTTAGCTGGTGAAAATACTAGTGTTCTAATAATTTTGGCCTCCACTGTATTTGTACTAAACATGGGAAATTAATGTGTAAAATAATAAATAATCTGATCCCCAAGTGATTTTTCACACACAAAAAATGAGAGGAAGCTAAAAAGTGTTAGGTTGTGTCCCACCCTCCCCTATGCACTAATTTTCCTTCAAGTTCTATTGACCCCCTGAAGTAGCCTTGGCTACTCCTGGCAACTCCTTGTATAGTTTCACCACTGCCTGTGCTTTGTATTATGCCATTTAGTTTGCTCTTGTTTGTATGCTTGGATGAACGTACGTTTATTCATGTATTCATGTATTCAGTCTCTGCTCTGCTTCAGAAATTTCTCAGCGCTCATCAAAACCTCAGACCATAAAAAATTAACTTCCACTCGACTGTAAACACAAATCATCAGGGTCCAGTTTCTTTGAAACTCACCTATCTGCTTAGGACAGTCTTGGCTGGGCAGCAAAACATCAGCGGTCTGGTTTCTGATGAACGAGGGCTCATTATTTACAGTTTGCCAGCAGATCGGTGTCATATCACAGCGATGGAGAACTTCCTGACATTCTGCCATCCCTCTGTGACACTTTGCTGGCAGTCTTCATTTGTACAGACAGCCAAGGCTGTGCCCCGCGGTATCTGGGAAAAGGTCAGACAGAGAGTTTTATTTGTGCCATTATTGTAGTTGACAAAAGCTTTTTAGGCTACAAATGGATGGGAGAATAAGTGCATCTAATCTTCTTATCTAATTTGGAAAGTCCTCAAGTTTAATACATTTGTTTGATAACATCATTGTGACTGAGTCTGATGATGATGAGGGTGAAAATGGCTTGTGTGGGTCAGACAGTTTGTCCTAAAGTGATATAGGGCAATCAGTTTCTGGTTTCTACCGCAAAATTGGCATTGCATCATACCTAAGGCCTTTAATTGCTTCAAGTAAGAGGATATGTAAGAGATAATGTACAGGGATAATGACTGCTGTCTTGTATCACCCTGAAGAGATTTTTTTTAAAATAATGATTGCTTACTGTACATTATCCTGCTTAATACACAGCTAGTCACTAAATAAATAAATATGTTTACAATTAGTTAAAATAATTTTATAACTTTACCTGTAAACTTAGAGAAAAATAGTCTGTTACAACATATAAAACAATCAGCGTTGCAAAAAGACCAACTTTGCAACAACAACAATTTCACATATTTGTATAATGGACTGATATACGGTGTTACTACAGACAATGGCTATTAGGAAATATCTATCTATCTATCTATCTATCTATCTATCTATCTATCTATCTATCTATCTATCTATCTATCTATCTTTTCAGCTAACTTTGTTTGCAACAAGCATCATTAAACTTTAATGATACCTTGTAGCCAAGCGAATTGCAAGAATGAGTAAAGCAATTTAAAATAAATCAGCAGAATACTTATCTCATTAATGCATTTAAAATGAATCAGCGGAATGTTTACCTCATTAATATTGATTACATGCATAAGCAGGCTGCTCATGCTCACAGACACGTATCAGTGGCCTTGACAGCACATGTAATGATACTTTTGTGGCCTGTTTGATCTTATCCTAGTTGCAACGGGTGTCAGACGACCCAGCAGTCACATGCACGTCCTGGATCTAATCCTTCATTCTTCCTCCTCTTAAGCAGGGCTGAGATGAAAATCAAATGTGCGCTAGAACTAAAAGCTCGATTTGAACACCATGAGAGGTCAATACTGACAAAAACAGACATGCAAAGACAGTTAGTTCAGTGCTCGTTGTGAAATAACCTTTACATCAGCCAGTCACATGATGGACAGCTGAGTTAAAAGGGTGGCATTATTAGAAATCGCCTGCAGTGAGCTCCTCTTTGAGGATGTCAAGGGATGGGAAGAAGTTTCTGGAAAATTTTCCCCTGAAGTCAGTTTCAGGGATCACAGTCTTTGCGACTCACCTCTCTGTGTACTTGCCATAACTGTAAGAGTACACCTAATTGTGTAACCCACACCTGAAGGGATGTCAAGCTCCGTCTACTTAATTAGACTGTCGAGGGAGAGGTAATTAACCTAATACAGTTTAATTACACAGAGTGCGTGTCCCTGAATGTTTAATCAAATGTTTATTTTGGTGTTCAATTCTGCGTGCAATAGACTGGCATCATTAAACTTCGAAGTCATGGAAACAGTCAGTCGACAGTGAATATATAGTGGTTATGTTTGATTTTAACAATTGATGAGCAATTTTTTGCTGTCTGTAAATAATAAATGACAGTATGTACGGTGTTGAATGAAGAAACTTGACCGTGGCTCTTTTCATGTGTAAGTGCTATTGGAACCAAGAAAGTTCTTGACCATTTTTCACCATTTTAGCACAGCGGTTCTTAACCAGTAGGTTGAAACCCACTAGGGGGCCTCAGCAAACTTATCAGAGAATGACTTGAAAGTATTTAAATTAAACAACAATAACAAAAATATTTTTTATCGTTATTTTTAAAAAATATTATTGATATATTAAAATAATCTAACTCTAATTTAAATAAAATAAACACAAAATGAAGTTAACTGAAATCATATTAAATTGTATTTTTTGTTAACACACAGTTAAGTTAATATTTTAAATTCAACACTATCAATAAAAAGTTTAAAATCATGCAGCTTTGTCATAAGATATGTATATAGAAATACTGGAAATATCATAGTGTATATGCTGGGGACCTTCAAGTCAAAAGCGTTTTAGCATTATCCAATAGCGTTACAAGTGCAGTACAATACACTGTAAAAAAAAATTCCATAAAATTTGCGGTAAAAAGCTGGCAGCTGTGGTTGCCGGAATTCTACCATAAAAAATACGGTAACAACATTTTAGGTTTTAACTTAAATTTACAGTTAAATACCGTAATTTCTTGAACTGATATAATGTTAATATACCAACCTATTAAAGTACTGAAATCTGTTTTGTACCTTTGAAATACACTGATAACCACCAAATACAGGTGGTGATGAGAAAGTTACATGACGAACCAAAGCCTATCACAAGCAGCTTTTAAATAATAGCATGCACAGTCTCATTCACACAAGCACTAAACACCATCATGGTGAGACTCATTAAACTGAAATATGCAATAAACATTAATTTAACAACATTAGATGTAACATACAACCCAAATAAACATAACTGATAAGAAAAAACTAAGAAGAAACATAGTTATTTCAAAGAAAAAACGTCATATTCAAACAGAATTTGAAATGCAACGCAGGGAATTCTGGGAACGTCAGTTTACGGTTTTTACCTGTAAATTTTACAGGAACTTTCCGTTAACCATTTAACAGGTTTTTACTGTAGCATTTTCACAGTTTTTTACCATTAAAATCACAATCATTTTTTATATTGTTCATGAATTTAGTTTATGCCATTGTTCATAATATTGTTAATGAATTTTCCATATATGTACGTAAAAATTGAGGAAACCCGTTGCCTTAAAATTATTAAGTAAATAAATAATTTTTAAAAAAGTTAAGTGAACTTGACAATTCACTTAACTTATTATTTTTTATTATTACTATTTACTTAATAATTTTAAGGCAACGGGTTTCCTCAATTTTTTTAAGTTAAGTCAACTTATCACTTTTTACAGTGTATATTAGTGGTCAAATGTTTGGATTAATTAAATTCCCATCAAATTTTTAATGTAAAGAAGTCTCTTATGCTTACTAAGGCTGCATTTATTTGATCAAAATACAGTAATATTTTTACAATTTTAACCTATTTTTTATTGGAATATATTTTAAAATGTAATTTACTCT
Source organism: Tor tambroides (assembly GCA_021397915.2). Taxonomy (NCBI): domain Eukaryota; kingdom Metazoa; phylum Chordata; class Actinopteri; order Cypriniformes; family Cyprinidae; genus Tor; species Tor tambroides. The sequence goes on along the minus strand of JAFVLL020002745.1, from coordinate 4,579 downwards.
TGTGACGCAAAGCTGAATTTTCAGCAGCCATTAATCCAGTCTTCACTATTTTGTGGATTTTTTTTTTTTCAGAATTCTTTGATAAATAGAAAGTTCAAAAGAACAGCATTTATTTAAAATAGAAATATTTTAACATTATAAACATTATAAATGTTTTTACTATCACCTTTGATCAATTTAATGCATATTTGCTGAATAAAAGCATTGATTTCTATTAAAAACACACACATACCCCAAACATTTGAATGGTACTATATCATGATTTCTGCATAAATATGAAGCAGCACAACTGTATCATTGATAATAATAAGAAATGTTTCTTGAGCATCAAATCAGCATATTAGAATGTTTTATAAAAGATCATGTGACACTAAAGACTGGAGTAATAACTACTGAAAATTCAGCTTTGCGTCCCAGGAATAAATTACATTTAAAATGTATCACAATAGAAAGCAGCTATTTTAAATTGTAATACTATTTCACAATATTAGTATTTTACTGTATTTTTGAGCACATAAATGCAGTCTTGGTGAGCATAAAGAGACGTAAAACATTTAAAAATTGTACTGTATATTTAATAAAGCGTATATGTATGGAAGTTATAGTTTTGTTCTATATTTTTATATTAATATAAATATTATTTAATATAATGTACATATTATTTTGTTTAACCATGCTGTTGACAATTCAGTTGATTGCTATTGTAAAAAAGTTATAGAAGATTCATAGTGTGCCATTTGTCTGACATTGCCAGCTGGACACTCTCAGATAAGGGGCATTTTAATGGCTCTGGGAGGCACTGCAGTTTAATAATTAGATCTAAAGGTGACTTTTGATTTTACTACGAGGGTGGGCTGGCATATGTGCTAAAGGGGAGAGGCAGTTTTCACTTAATCTCACCGGGAGAAAAAGCCACTGAAAACCAATAGATTAGATTGCAAATTAAGATCACAATCTGGGTGCTCTCAAGCAAGAATGGAGATGGAATCAATAGGTCTCACACCGGGTCAAAGAACAATTCAGAGGGAACCTATTAAAGCGGCAGAAAATGAGGGGAAAAGCACATTTCCCTTGCATCAGCGTGTGCAAAACCAGTACGATAAGCAATGAATAAATTATTGCATGCTTTACTGCAAGGTCAGCTGGGTGGCATGTCTTCTCCCATGGCGCTACATCCCACGCTAGGAAGAACATACCCACATGCGGGTCAAAGTCTTCAACCTTCCTTGTACAGCGCACACATACACATACACTAAAACCGAATCTTCTTAAACCTTTTTATTTCGTAAACCTTGTTCATCCAGGGCTGGATAATGATTCTACACCAGGACGTTGTGCTCTTCCTGGGCTCTGCATGTGGGAAGCTGCTTGCTATGAGATGAGCACCATCTTTAACATTGAAAATGAAGCGTATCTAGCATTGAAACCTGGCCAGTCAATCTAATCTCTTATCAAGTTTTTTTTCCTTGTGATTATTTATGTGATAAAAGGGGTAATAACACGATGCCCACAACGTAGGACTGTGCTACTTGTGAGAGGCTGTAAATTTTCCTAAAATATAACCACGTTCATTATTTATAATGTGCTGAGGAGGCATGTTTTGGGCATTATTTATATGCAAGCTCTTTTCAGATTTGTGTCAGCGTTTTGTTTCAAGCTTGATCTTTCAAAATACGAAGGTTGTCGTGTTGTTATGTTGGCTCCTTTTGGGTTTTTATCCGAGCCAGTTACCTTCAGACATTTCATCTTTGTTTTTGTTTTTTATTTTGCCAAGTGCCATACTGAAACGTGTCAGGACTTTTCTTTGAGAAGTTAATCTGTTGTATTTTTTTGTTGCCTGTCATCTTTTATGCAGATGTTAAGGAGCCAACCAGTGTGTTTATGAGCTCATGCAGTAATTTCAAAGAGTGCACAGATGGAACAAACTCACAGTGTCCGCACTGAGTCAGCACTGTGAAACTGTACTTATTTTTGATCTAGGGTATATTTGAAATGCAAATAGGACTTTTTATGCACAGAAGAGCTTCATGGGACCACAAAAAATATGTTTTAAATCCTACGTTATTCTGAATGCAAAATATTCTTCTTGATTTTAAACCTCAAGCTCTTCTACTCTCATTAAATTGCTTGTCAAAATATGTCCACAAGGTGGAGATGTGCTCATTAGCTATTCACTAGCCATATGGAAACAGAAACCCACTCAATTGATTTCATTATTCATAGTTTAAAGTTTAATACTAGGGCCTGCCTGTTGGTTTGTATGGGCAAGATCATGAAAATTGGCCCACCAAACTGTCATAACATAAAAAGATGCATAGAACCACTGCAATATATATATATATATATATATATATATATATATATTCAGCATATTTTATAAAACATTTCTATTTCTACTGTTCTTTTGAACAATCTATTCATCAAAGAATCCTGAAAGAACATTTATTACAGTTTCCACAACAATATGTGACCCTGGACCACAAAACCAGTCATATGTGTCAATTTTTCAAAATTGAGATTTATACATCATCTGAAAGCTGAATAAATAAGTTTTCCATTGATGTATGGTTTGTTATGATAGGACAATATTTGGCCGAGATACAACTATTTGAAAATCTGGAATCTGAGAGCGCAAAAACAAAACAAAAAAAAAAAAAAAAAAAAATATTGAGGAAATCGCCTTTAATGTTGTCCAAATGAAGTTCTTAGCAATGCATATTACTAATCAAAAATTAAGTTTTGATATATTTACGGTAAGAAATTTACAAAATATCTTCATGGAACATGATCTTTACTTAATATCCTAATGATTTTTGGCATAAAAGAAAAATCAATCATTTTGACACATACAATGTATTTTTGGCTATTGCTACAAATATACCCCAGCGACTTAAGACTGGTTTTGTGGTCCAGGGTCACATATTAAGAATCACAACTGTTTTTAGCATTGATAATAATAAGAATCTTGAGCAGCAAATCAACATATTAGAATCATTTCTGAAGGATCATGTGACATAATGACTGGAGTAATAACTGCTGAAAACTGAGCCTTGCCTTCACAGGAATAAAATATATTAAAATAGAAAACAGCTATTTTAATTGTAGTAATTTTTTCACAATATTAGTATTTTAACAGTATTTTAATCAAATAATTGCAACCTTGGTAAGCATAAGAGACTGTCAAAAACATTTTAAAATCTTACCATTTAACTTTGCTTAAATTGAATTTTGTGCAAAGAAATGTTCATAGTTAGTATAAATCAGGTACAACAATGTGAAACAAAAGAGATAGAAAACATCTATAGAACAAATTCCTTTTTAGGTTAATTTCAACCAATTAACAACAGTTGTCACAACTAACTGCTTACTTCCGTTGTAAATCATGTGATTGTGTCACATTTTGCTCAAATTTCTGGTGCGTCAAGGATCTAGACAACTTCCTATATCCTCTATTCAAAGGTCCAGCCATGTTTACTACAATTTCATTCCCATTCCTGCATGATTTCAGTTCATGCTTGCTTCTCAGCAAACTGGCCACACATAGAGGACTGCACAGCTGTATGATTTTCCTGTAGAAAGAGAGACAAAAATAGTCAGCTTCAATCAGTGACGTGTACAGAAAGCCCGCAGAGTGTTTTTCTATCCAATGTCATGAAACTGTACACCACACTCCTTATTATAAAGTCTGAAAGGAATCATAAGCTTGAGTGCACTCATGACCTCTAGTATTGACCTCTATGAGTGGCTCGGTATGGGAGGAAGATGCCATTCATTACTCGGCGCACCTGACAGCGATGCATCTCGAGCTGGTCCATTCATACCTTTCCTGCCAAATAAAGCAGAGCATTAAGTGTGCAGAGGTTATATGGCTTCTAACGCTACTAAAAGTCCCTCTGTCGGTTGCTTATTCTCAGTAAGTGGCCTGGGATAGAGTAAAGGAGACAGATGGTGGCGTGCCTGAAAATAAGATTAAAGCGGGTGGAAGGGGTTTGAGACAAGTGAACAAACGCTCTCAGTGAAAGACCCAACCTATGCTCGAATTGATTCTGCTTGATTGGATTCAGTTCATTGGGAAAATATGAGTTAGTATATTAAAATGATCACTCGTGCATGCATTTGTAATGCGCTTAACCTGTCTGAGCTTTTCTCAATTGCGTTTTTGCAGCTACATCAGTAAGTACAGATCTACGGATAATTAAGAGGACTTAGAGCTCAAAGGTTCTGGCTGACATAATGGAATATCCTCCTTAAACTGCTAGTTGTCACGCACAGAGAGCTTAAGAGATTCAGCTGAAAGACAATGAAAAGCGGTACTCACAACACTAATCCTGTAGATTTTACAAAGGTCTTGCAAAACAGCAAAATATGAAAGCACACATATTTCCATGACTTATTGTCATGAAGAGTCATATACGGAAGTGTATGGAATATGTACTTGAAATAATATCATTACCTTTGGGTAATATCATTTCAAAATAAATACATACATACATAACCAAAGTTCTGGCATGAAACTCTAGATGGTGCAGTCTGATAGGTCTAACTTAATCTGACACATTGACATCATTGTCTTAAAGGT